>PVKE010002179.1:42398-86722 GCA_004027555.1 Craseonycteris thonglongyai
ACCTAGGAATAAATCTAACAAAGAATGTGAAGGACTTATACACTGAAAACTATAAGACACTCTTAAAAGAAATTAAAGAGGATACAAAGAAATGGAAAGATATTCCATGTTCATGGATTGGAAGAATCAACATAGTTAAAATGGCCATACTCCCCAAAGCAATATACAGATTCAATGCCATTCCCATCAAAATCCCACACTCATTCTTTCAAGAAATAGATTTAAAAATCATCAAATTTGTATGGAACCACAAAAGACTATGAATCACAAAAGCTATCCTAAGAAAAAAGGATAAAGCTGGGGGCATCTCACTGCCTGACTTTTATCTGTACTATAAAGCCTCAGTAATGAAAACAGCTTGGTACTGGCAGAAAAACAGGCACATGGACCAATGGAATAGAATTGAAAACCCAGAAATAAACCCACAAATATATGGACAGATTATTTTTGATAAAGGATCGAAAAATATACAGTGGGGAAAAGAATGCCTCTTCAGTAAATGGTGCTGGGAAAATTGGAAAACCACATGCAAAAGGCTGAATGTGAACTGCAGTCTCTCACCATATACCAAAATTAACTCAAAATGGATTAAAGACCTCCAAATAAGAAAGGAAACAATAAATTGCATAGAAGAAAACACTGGCACTAAACTTGTGGACCTGGGATTCAGGGAGGACTTTATGAATCTGACCTCAATGGCAAGGGAAGTAAAAGCACAAATAAACGAATGGGACCTTATTAAGCTAAAAAGCTTCTGCACTGCAAAGGAAACCATCAACAAAGCAAAGAGTCAACCAACCAACTAGGAAAAAATATTTTCCAACAATGCCTCTGATAAGGGGCTAATATCAAAAATATACAAAGAACTTGTACAACTCAACAAGAAAAAAACAAGCAATCCAATTAAAAAATGGGCAGATGACCTTAACAGATACTTCTCTCACGAAGACATACATATGGCCAACAGATATATGAAAAAATGCTCCACTTCACTAGCAATTAGGGAGATGCAAATAAAACCACAATGAGATACCATCCTACACCTGTTAGAATGGCTATAATCAACAAGACAAGGGATAACAAGTGCTGGAGAGGCTGTGGAGAAAAAAGGAACCCTCATACACTGCTGGTGGGAATGTAAACTGTACAACCACTATGGAAGGCTGTATCTCCATAAAATTTTTTTCCTCAAAAAATTAGGAATGGAATTACCATATGATCCAGCCATCCCTCTACTGGGCATCTACCCAAAAAACCTGAAAACCTTAATCTTTAAAGATGTTTGTACCCGCATGTTCACCACAGCACTGTTCACAGTGGCCAGAACATGGAAACCACCAAAATGCCCTTCGATAAATGACTGGAAAAAGAAGATGTGGTACATTTACACAATGGAATACTACTCAGCGATAAGAAATGATAAATTACAGTCATTTGTGGCAACATGGATGGACCTAGAGACCATCTTATTAAGCGAAATAAGTCAGATTGAAAGAATCCGGAAACATATGACCTCACTTATAGGTGGAATATAAAACTGAAAGTAACAAAGACACAGAGACCTATGGAGACACTCAGTAGCTTGGTGATTGCCTGAGGGAAGGGGAGGAGGGGGCAGGGAGAGAGGGAGGGGAGGTGGGAGAGGGCACCAGCATTATGGACACACTCAATGGTTTGGTGGTTACCTGGAGAGGGGGGAGGAGTGGGGAGGGAGAGTTGTGGAGGGAGGTGGGAGTGGGCACCAGATATATGGTGATGGAAGGGGAGCTGATTCTGGGTGGTGGGCACATAGTACGATGCATGAATGATGTGATGTGGACTTGTACATCTATAAACTATCTAATTGTTACCAACCAATGTCACCCCATTAAATTTAACAATAAAAAAAAAGAAAAAAAAGAAAAGTATTTCCTTGCCTCATCTGCACTCTTGGTCCTTTCCCCAAATATGTTCTTTTTTTTTTTTTCTAAGATTTATTTTTATTGGTTTTTGACAGAGAGAGAGAAACAGAGAGAAGGGGGAGGGCCCAGAGCAGTCTCCACAGTTGACAGCAGTAGTTTTCCATATAGTTTCACTCCACAGGTGGGCACGGGGCTGCACAGGGCAGGAACTGGGCTGGGAGCCTCTGGCATAGGCCCCAGCAAGAACTGAACTGGGGGCACACCCCAGTTCGGTATGTGGGTCCGCATGGGCAGGGGCTGGGATTCGATCCTCTGGCTCCTGGGCTGCAAAGCGAGTGCTTAACCCACTAAGCCATCCCAGCTTCCCCCGCAAATCTGTTCTTCATTTCTGTTTTCCAAATCTCCATCATTCCCAACCAGACCATGAGCGGCTGGGAGCAGGTCTGGGTCTTATTCCCCACTGTCTAGCACAGTCCCAGAACATAGTTGCTCTAAAAAAATATCTGGTAAATGAATAAAAACATTTACCAATTTTCTCACATCCTCTCTTTGCTTTCAATTTTAACTAAAATAGATTCCTTTTTAGGACCTTCTACCTTTTCTGTGGATAACTATTGCCAAATTCCTAGTCTTTCACTGACATTCCTTCTCTGAGGGGAAAAAAAGGCGGAAAGAAAAGTACCATATTTTCCGGCGTATAAAATGACCGGGCGTATAAGACGACCCCCTAATTTTACAGTTAAAACATAGGTTTAGGCCTATATTCGCTGTATAAGACGACCCCCCACTTCCGAGGCTGTAGTCTTATACAGCGAATATAGGCCTAAACCTATGTTTTAACTGTAAAATTAGGGGGTCGTCTTATACGCCGGATAATACAGTAAAGCCACCTATTCACCATGCAGAACTTTTCATTCAAACATTGTCTTTTTGCAAGATGAAGATGCATTTCACTACTTCAGTATAAATATTATATGCATGATAAAACACAACTTTTTTTTTTATATCTTTTTATATTTATAGAGAGTAATTATTTTATCTTCAGTGCATATTTATTTCTATTTTACTTTTGACAGATAGAGAGAGAGACAGAGACAGAGACAGCTAGAGAACCGAACTGTGGGAACTCCCCAGTTCAGCACGTGGGTCCTTCCTGGGCCGGAGCCGGGATTCGATCCTCGGTCCTCGTGGCCTCAAAGCGAGCGCTCAACCCGCTGAGCCGTCCCGGCTTTTCCCAAAACACAACTTTTAAAAAGGGTGTCTGCCCTTCTTCACCAGCACTTCTTGTTTTCTCATTGCTGAAATATTTATTCCTGGGAAGTTTCCCCACTGAAAAGAATGCCCATGAGAAGGAGTATGATCAGTCAGTCAATTGTTTCCCAAGAACGTGGGTGTGTTGCTAAACTCTTCAAACTGGCTGAGTGCCCCATGATGTTGTCATATGCAAATACCATTAAAAAGAAAGAAGCTGTTCATTCAGGACATGTGCTGGGATGTGCATTCTGAGGAAGAAACCATAGTGAATATTTGTATAATCTGTTTGAGCATGGTATGAAACCCAGAAAGATAAAGACTGCTACACTGACTAAATATTTTTTAAATTTTAGTGTAATGGTTGAAAACAACAAACACAACAATAGTTTCAATACTTATGGTGAAGGGTTACTATCCCTACTATATAAGGAGCCCTTAGATATCAATAAGAAAAAGACAAGCCACCTTGTAGAAAAACTGGCAAATAATATGATAAGTAATTCATTTAAAAAAGAAGGAAATATCAATTACTAAAGGAGAAAAAGATAAATATTGGACACTACCACTAATACTTAAATGAAAATTAAAACAGTAACTGCGTATTGTCTTTGTGTGTGTCTGCGTGGTGTCTTATTGAGAAAGCTTACAAAGGTCTTAAAACCCAAAATTGGTAAGAGTTTGAAGAAGCAGGCATTGTCACTCACTAATGATGGTCAAAAAGTACAACTTTATGACAGTCAATTTTATACCATCTATTAAAATTTTAGTGTGCATTACCTTTGATTCAGAAATAGTATTTCTGGAATTTTGTCCTATAGATAATATATATGTGTGTGTGCTGTGCATGTATACATACAGAAATATGTATTTTTAAAGAATGTTCATTGTGCTTATATTGAGGAAAAAGACAAATTAAATATCTATAAAAAGAAACTACAAAGTTTAATTATGGTACATTTTTACAAAGTAATACTATGAACCTTTAAAAAAACTGAAATAGATACATGAACTGACATGGATGAACATTAAAAAATGACTGAATGGAAAAGCGAGTTGCAGAATAGTCTGCACAGAAAACCATCTTTGGAAGAGACGTGTGGCAACCACACAGCTGTGCCACCCACAGCACCCTTCAGAAGAAGCTGCTGCAGACAAGGCTGAGTGACAGCTTTCACTGTGGCACCATGGAGTCCTCTGAACATTCACATCCAAGACCACAGCTCCCCCAAGCACCTCCCCGTCAATGATCAAGCCAAACGTTTTCCGCCCAACATGGGATTCCTCTAATGGACAGCCTTTCATCAAAGATTTCAAATCCAAGACCAGAACTTGGTATTATATCTAGTGCTTTCACTAACCCTCTTAAAAAAGAAGAAATGAAGGAAAGAAGGAAGGGAGGGTGTGAAGGAAACAACTATAACTTAGTTCTTTAGCGTAAATATTAAAAGAAAGCAATTCACAAGTCCTATCAAACATATTTATCCTCATTGGGAATACTATCACTACCTGCATAATTTTAAATGTCAGTGAAAGACGATATCCTCAAAGTGTGGATGAAAAATCAGTAGCATTGATACCACCCATGAGCTTGTTAGAAATGCAAAATCTTCGGTGAATCTTAGACCCATTTAATAAAAATCTGTATTGAAACTAAATCCCCAGGTGATTCATATACGCACTGAAGTTTGAGAACCACAATTCAATATTTACTACATACTTTTGTCTCATGGGATATTATCAATATATAAAGGAAAATATTTACTGATTTTTCCTGTGTTAATGATCCCAGCTAGCACTGGGTGTGAACTCCCTGCCAAGTGCTTTGTTAAATGATTTACATGCATTTATTCTCACAACAGCCCTCAAAAGGAGATTCTATTATCTCCATACACAGATAAGAAAATTAAGGCTAAAACAGGTTAAAAGTAACTTTGACATAGGTTGACATAGTTAATCCAGAACTTGAAACCAGGTGACTGACTCTGCAAAGCACAGCACTTCCCACATCACACTGATTCCTCCATACTTAGAGCTCGTACCAGGGCATAAAAAAATTACTAGCAATGATAAAGCCAAGGAAAGTTTCATCAAGATTTTATTAAACTGACAAGCTATTTATAAAGTTTATACAAAAGAGAAAATATACAAAAATCATTTCTAAAATTTTTGAAAAATTTTACAAATATATTTACTAAATATAAAAAAACAGCAGTTCTATACAGCTGTAGCATTTAATACATGGTGGTACTGGCATAAAAAGAGACAAAAAGATTACTGAAACAAAATGGAGTCCTGAAACAGACCCTTATATACATCGGAATTTGTTTTACTATAAATACATAATTTCAAGTGAATTGGAAAAAAGATGGATGATTAAATAAACGCTGCTGGGTTAAGTACCTAAAACTCTAGGAAAAAAAAAAGTGACATCCTTACCTTTCACCTTATACAAAAATCTGATATTTTATAAAGCTAAATTTTTTTTTTAATATTTATTTATTTATTTTTGACAGAGATACAGAGACAGAGACAGAGAGATAACGGAACTGGGGGAGCTCCCTGTTCAGCATATGGTTCCGCATGGTCCGGGGCCGGGATTCGATCCTCGGTCCCCAGCGTTACAAAGTGAGCGCTTAACCCACTGAGCCATCCCGGCTTCCCCTATAAAGCTAAATTTAAAAACCAATATAATGTAGATGTCAGAAGAAAATAAGATAATTTTTAAAATAATTTTTAGGTTTAAAGACCCTCCTAAACTTGATAGAGCACAGAAATCATGAGATTGTAGAGTTGATTACATAAACATTTGAAACCTTTGTGCAGCAAAACATAGTTAAAAATAAAAGCATTATGAATGGATAAGCAAAATGTGGCATATACAGGCAAATAGAATATCATTCAGTCTTAAAAAGGAAGAAAATTCTGATACCTGTTACAACATAAGTGAGCCTTGAGAACATTTGTCTTAGTGAAATAAACCAGTTGCGAAAAGATATACAGTATACTGCATGAGTTCACTTATATGAGGTACTTAGAAGTCAAATTCATATAGACGGAAAGTAGAATGGTGCTTGCCAGAAGCTGGGATTGGGGAAAATGGGGAGTTACTATTTAATGGGCACAGAGTTTCAGTTTTGCCAGATGAAAACTATTCTCGGGAACGATGTTGGTGATGGTTGCACAATAATATGAATGTACTTACTAATACCTGTATATTTAAAAATGGGTAAAATGGTATATTTTATGTATTTTACAATAGGTTATGTACTTTTCCAAAAAAGTTTTTGGAAAAAAAGATTTTACCCTAGAAGACATATTAGCATCATTTATAACAAAGAATTAAGATCCTTTAGGAAGGATGAGGGAAAGAGATTCTCATTCACTGAGTTTGAATTAGTGCCTGAGCTGAGAAGGGTTGTATTCTGTCAGGTTGAAAAATGGGCAAACCATTTGACCCAAGAATCTCTCTCCTAGCATACTATCCCACATAAATATTCAGGCTTAAGCGCAAAGATGAATGCACAAACTTCCCTGGAGTATTGTTGCTAATGTGGAATTATTTTAAATGACCCAAATGTCCATCAGTACAGGGAAAGGATGAATACATTGTATTTCTATAATACTTTAGAATAACATGTGGCCATTACCAAAAGAGGTATTTACAGATATGGGAAGATCCCTAAGACTTGGGAATAAAACAGTAAACTGCACAATGCATAGTAAGATCTCATTTACATATATTAATATATATATATATATATATATTATGCAAATATATAAAAAGAAAAAAATATTGGATGGTATTTACCAAATTTAGCCTTCCCTCTTCTGTGTGAGAGCAGGAATGATGATGATACTTGTACAATCCATTCCATATATTTCTCCATTGTTTGAATGAGAATGTATTCAGTTATTATTTGTATTATTTTTAAAACATAAAAAAGACAGCCTGGAGTAATGCATGCTGAAAAACCAGTAGAACTAAAATGAGAAGGGAAGGGAGGCTGTGAAACCAAGGACACAGCGGCTGGCAAAGAAATTCTCCCTCTATGTAGCTGCAAGGAAACCTATTTAAAGAGAGGAGTATGTCTCACAAGGTTCTATGTATTTATCCCCATTTCACTTATTTCTTTTTAACATCACGGAGGACTTCCTCCTCCAGGGAAAGGAGGGCCAGGGCTCCTGGTTCCTGTAAGCGAGCCAGATGACACTTACTAAGATTTCCTTCTACCTCAGCCAACAATGGCCCCACCCAGTTCCCACAAGGAAAACACACTCCTTCTTGTCAAATAACTTTCCACCCATTCCTTTTTCAAAACTGTAATAGTTTTCCTGCTTTGGTTCCTTTTTCAGGACAAAGGGGTTATAAGAACATCAGAGACTCTGGAACACTTGCGTGTATTCAGGTAGGTATTCCTGGACTTTCTGGTTAAAAGAAAGAGATGTGGTGTGTAAGTGTTTTTAGACACATTTGCTGGGACAACAGGAGGCAGAACTGGGACCAAGATGTAAATCATAAGGAGGCAAGTTACAGAGGAGAACCGTAACTGTCCAGCAATGAAATGTTAGGTGGTGAGCACTCTGCCGCTGCAGGCATTTTTAAGTATGAAGCACAAAATAGTGTTTAGAAGCAAACTCCATTGTTACCTGCTAGCTGGGTGACCACAGACAAGTTACTTATCCTCTTTGGGCCTGTTTCCTCACTGATGAAATGAGAATGACAAAACTAGTACCTACCTCATTGGTCAAACTTAAAAAAGTAATACGTAAAGTACTTAGAGTAGTGCCTAGTGCATAATAAGTATGAACCATTATTATTTTGCAGGCAGAGAAACTGAGGCTAAGGCAATAACTAATGTGACTCAAGTCCCAAAGTCAGCTTTAAACTTGGGAACAAGCTTCTTCTTTGCTAGCTCAAATTAAACATACCATATTCAATTCTTTCCTACCCTCTGCCTTATTTACTCTTGAGTTGGAGAATAAGCTTGCTCACAAAAGGTATTCCAGCTTGTCAGTTATCTAGTGGCCTCTCTACATGGCAGGCAGGCAGGCAGGCAGGCGTGCAGGTGAGCAGGCTGGCTGGCTGGCTGGCTGGATGAATGCATGGATGGACGGATTGATGGGTGGGTGGGTGGATGGATGAATGGGAGCAGGTTGAAGGGCAGGTCAAGAACCATTAAGAACATGCAGTGTCAGGAGCAAAGTCCCGGACTCTGATTTCAGTACCACCACAGTCAACTGTATGGTCTTGCACAAGTTACTTAAACCCTCTATGCCCAGGGTTGTCTATGAAAGGGGTTGGGGGACGCTTACAAATGCAAGGCTGCAGCTGCCCAACCGGCCAACTCTGTGCCAACTCTATTCACGCAACCGAGGAGGGCTGGCGTCTGTCCCGGACACTAGCATCGCCAGGTTAGTCTTGCTCCACCTGTGGGTGAGTACCTGCCTCCCACGTCTAGGTGTAAAGAGACAAAGTGGAGGGAGATCACGGCTTCGAGAGGAGTAACTAGGTCATGTGGGAGTTAAAGGTGGGTGGGAGCGGAGGCTAGAAACAGCAGCGAACCCCACGGCGGTGTGTTGAGATAGGGGCAAAAGTAGACCAAATGGGAAGCTTATCGCCACAAACATTCCCGATCCGCTGGGGAAGCGGCAATGGGACGGTGAACGATGGTAAAAGGAAAGCAGGCAATGGGTGGCCTCCGCGGCGTGCGCTCTGCAAAGAATCGCTGAGCGCTACGCACCCGGTGGGCGGGCCGGAGGTGAGGACCCCGCGCCGCACCGTCTCCGCAACGATCGACCCCGAGCCAAAGCGAGCGGGGACGGGGATGCGCGCGCCGGGGCGGGCGGGAAGGAGCGGCGGGGTTGTTCGCTTGTCCCGCGCCGCCACGAGCCCGCCACGCCGCAGGGCTAGCGAGGGCGGCCAGGCGCGGGGCGCCGCTATTTGGGAGGCTGGGGCTGCACGCGGGGCGCGCGGAGGGCTCGGGCGCGCGGCCGGTACTCACCCCGCCGGCGGAGGGCTCCGCGAGCCGAGCGGCGCCAAGTGGGTGCGGACGCCGGTGTGGCCGCCGGTGGGGAGGCGGCCCCGCGCCGGGGCTGTGAATCAGCTGCGGGGTGAGGGCCGAGGGGCGGGAGTTACGGGAAAGACGCGGGGAGGGCCGAGGACTTTTGCAATTTCCCGTCTGGCTGCGCACTCTTGGCACTCCTGGGACCCGCAGGAATGCGCCTGCGTTGGGTCCCAGGGGAAGCAGATGGGACCCTGCGGGAGGAGGACGAGGCCGCGAGGAGACTCGACCCCCCGACTGCGCGGGCGGGCGGGCGGGGACCGGGGGCAAAGGAAGTGGGAGAGGCCTGGGAAGGAAAAGTGGGCCCGCGCGTCCCGCTGCTGCTGGGGTTGGCTGGCCCCATGGCCGACGCGGGGGGAACGGGGACAGAACTCGTGAGGGTTGCAGTGAGCCCGCGGGCCACTTGTTACCCCCACCTACACGGAGCCCTTAGCTGTCGTTCGTTGTTCAGCGCAATAAAACCGTGTGCGAACAGATTTCTGGGACACTGGTTCTCGTTCCCATCTAAAAACGTTCAAAGTTTCGTCAGCAGTCCCCGTCCTGAAGCCTTGGTGTCACAGGAGTCGTGGATGCTACAACATGCCTTACTTTTCCTCTTAAAAATGCCATTTGGTCTTTGAGATACAAATTTCAAATTCGGGGCCTTTGAAATGCAAATTTGCCCTCTCTTTATAGTCGCATGATGGACTGTCAACAGCCATATGAACTTTGGAGCTGTTATGGAATCCCTAAGACTGCCGCTTGCTCAGTAGCCTAGGACCCCGGAGAAGACAGCAGTGGGGGCGCCAGTGTCTGGAGGACGCGCCGAATGCCCGGATGACCGGAGGCTTAGTCATGGCCCTGCTACTGGACAGCTAGGCCGGTTCTGGTTCTGGTTTGGGAACCTGGAAAGTGTCACAAATGGCAGGGACTAGAGGGGCTGGGGACAAGGGTGAACAAGAAGGATCGCCCATGAATCGTACCTCAGAATGACTTCCTGAATTAAAGGAATGGATCAAATTCATGTCAGAATTACTTCAAATGCGACTTTTATGTTTGTCCATATTGTTTTGCTCCTCCCCAATGTCATCCCAGGGAAATAATTTGTTTTTAGGCCTAAAAACACTTAATGCCGAATAGTGCCACAAAGACTATTGGTGCATGGTAAATATTTGATGATAATGAAGAAAAAGTACTTTTTTCTACATAAATGTGTGGTCCTTCGCTAAACCTCCCATTTCAAGAGTTGTAAAGAGTCCATTAGTTTAGCCATATGCATAGCTATGGAAATTCTGTCATGCCAGGTCCTAATGGGTTGGAAAGGCTTTCTGATTCTGTATTCCACTGAATGAACAAAATATGAATGTCTTCTTTATAGAAATAGTTCAAAGGATTATCTCTTAGGGCAGATGAAGTGCCAAATTAAAAATTTTTCAGAGTGAAGAATTTCTACAAAGTGAGAACTTACTTTGGCTCAATACTATAATTGAAAAAAACTACGGTGCAGAAAAATGGTGGTGCTGTTGGACTGAAATCTCAGGAGTTCCCCAGTGAAATCAGAAACTGGCTTCCATACAAGGAGGCAGACCACTGCATATCGGTAGGTGGCAGTTTAAAAAAAAAAAGGGCCTTGAAGACATCTTATTAAGCGAAATATGTCAGAATGAAAGAATCAAAAAACATATGACCCCACTTATAGGTGGAATATAAAACTGAAAGGAACAAAGACTCATGGACACAGTCAATAGTTTAGTGGTTACCTGAGGGTAATGGGGGAGGTGGGTGGGAGAGATGGGGGGGAGTAGGGAGGGGGAATCAAATATATGATGATGGAAAGTGAGCTGATTCTGGGTGGTGAGCACATAATACTATCTATAGACAATGTAGTATAGAATTGTACACCTGGAAACAATGTAATAGATACCAATAATGTCACCCCAATAAATTAAAAAAACAAACAAAACCCAAACAAACAAACAAGGGAACTTAAATGAGAGTTGTCTTTGGTGAGCCACAAAGTGCATAGATTTCCACACCCTCCCTCCAGAATCTTAATTTATATAGAGACCTTAATGGGGTTCAGTCATGTATACCATCCTGATGATCTCAGGTACACGTTACCCTCTCAAGACAGCATCCTTTGAAGTGGCTCCTAGCGTGGGAATAGTGTAACATACATTCCAAGACAAGAGGAAGGGGTGAGGAGCCTCTGATTGCCTGGGTCCAGATTTTAGGTCAGCCAGGGATCACATCCTCTCAAAGACCTCCTCCAACAGGTGCCCACATAAGATTCATTTCTTGTGTGTACCATTCTAATTTCTTAACTTTATCCTTCTTTCTAGAGTCCAGTTACTGTGCCACTTGTATAATAAACTTGTGAACATAGGTGGGTTGAATAGCATCCTCCAAAAATTCGTGTTCGATCAGAACTTCAGAATCTGACTGTATTTGGAAATATTGTTTTTGCGGACTTAAGTTAAGAGAGGGTCATACTGGAGTAATTAAATGACTGTTGTCCTTATAGGAAGAGGGAAATTTAGACACAGACAACCAGGAGGAATGCCGTGTGACTACTGAGGCAAAGATTGGAGTTACTCTGCCTCAAGCCAAGGAATGCCAAACACTGCTGGCCACCAGTGGAAGCCAGGACAGAGGTAGGAAACACATTCTCCCTCTGAACACCCTGAGAAGGAACTTTCAGACTTTTGGATTTTAGAACAATGAGCGAACAAAGTTCTGTTGTTTTAAACCACTGAATTTGTGGGAATTTCTTACAGTAGCCCCAGCAAACTGATATATAGATATGTATGTGAAATATGTTCCAAAGATTAGTTTTTCAAAGTTGCCTGAAAATAGCTGAAATGAAAAAGATGAAAAATGTCAACACCTTATTAGGCTAAGGGCTGAGATATACTTCTTTGCTTAGCACTGACAAGATTATATTGAGAAAATGCAGACTTATTCTGCTTCATTTGACACTCCTTCCTGATGTTCTCTCTTCCTTTTGATTTTAGTAGCACAACTCTGTCCACTTTGCCCACTTTCCTGGCTTTCTTCTCTGTCACCTTCGTGGGCTTCTAGTTTCTCCACTTGTCCCTCTCATGTTGGTGTGTCCCAGGACTTCATCCTTGACATTCTTTAAGTCCACAGTCTCCTGAATGAACACATCCATTCTCCTGATTTCAATTATCACTTGTGTCCTGTTGACCCTAGAATCTTCCTTTCCATTGCAATTATTTCATCTAAACTCCAGACCAACTTCTTTGTACATCAAAATCAATATGTCCAAGTTCAAATTCTTCACTTTTCTCCATTTGATTCTCTTATACTAAGTGTGGGTCAACCTTTAATTTAGATACCAAATCAAAGAACTTGGGAATATTTCTTGATCCATGCTTCCTCAACCTCCGTCGTTTAACAGAAAGTCTCATATATGAAGCTATTATAGGGGAGGCATGAGTGGAAAGTACCCTTATGCTCAGAGGAAAAGTAGTTAGTTCTATAACTCATTATAACATTATATAGATATGGATATATATTATAGGTATAAGTATAGATATTTGAAATCAGCTATGCAAATTGTGAAATCTAAGATTTCATTCAGTTACTACAAATATCTATAATTACATATTTGGCAGTTTTGGGTAACCAAACTGATAGAGTTTGAAGGAATTGGTGAGTAGTAGATGATAATTTACAGTTACCCTCATGGATAAGAATTCTATATTTTGGGGCATATTATGACATCTGATGTTGTAAAGATCTACTTTTAAGTCTTAAAGCATGCTGCTGTGGTTATGATTGGTGGTGATACTGGCATTCTTTCTAAGAAAACCTCATAAATTAAAACATTATTTTGTAAATGTATTCTTATATTGTGAAAAACTAAATAGGCCTGAAAAATTTTAATTTAAAATACATCATAAAACTTGATTAGTTTAGAGACATCTGTCACTTACAAATATACAAAAAGAAAAGGAATCAGCAATTGCTGAATATTAGAGGGCCCCCTGGAACTTTTTACAGTTTATGATTTCAGGGGATTTGTTGTAATTACTTAACTATGAATTGCTTTTTTAAAAAATATCTGTTAAGTGAATTTAAGTGAGGGATATCATCCTTGATAGTTCTAAAGGAGTTTCTTGCTTGAACTAGATATTACTTGAAGATTGATTTATTGATGGATTAAGTCTACACATTCCCCCCTCTCCTGGATATGGTCACTGTGTTCACAACTTGTTCAAGAAATCATCAGAAACCAGACAATGGAAAGAATTTTTTTTGGATCTTTTACTTACCCTCTTCCCTCAATGGGCTTTAGGGAGAATGTTGAATATGTGTTTCTTCAAATAGCTGGTTTTATTCTCTTGGCCTAGGGTTATGGGAATTAATAAATAGGAATGCAGTGGTTAATGCTAAAGAGTAGAACATTAATACGGTGAGGGGGGAAGTACTTTGGGGAATAATTAGATGGGAACTTTGGGGACTTTTGAAAACTATTTGCTAATCTTTTTATAGTTGTATTTATATTTAAACAACATCTAAAATGTTTATAGTTGTATTTATATTTAAATAGCATCTCTTATAGACATGTGGTTGAGATTCCTTAAAAAATTTATTCTGATAATCTCTGCATTTTAATGTGATAGGGAATGGTTAGCATAATTATTATATTCAAGGCAATTATCGATATGGTTGGGTTTAACCAACCATTTTACTATATTTTTTTCTGTTTTATTCCCTCTTTTTATTTATTCTTTTTCTCTTTTACATTATATAAATATTTTGGGGGAAATTTATTTCACTTTAATTTGCCTTTTTTGTTGTTGTTCTTTCTCTTTGCAGGATTTTTTGGCGTTTGCTCTATGTATTACACTATATATTTTTAATTTTTACTGTTTACTTGCCCTTCAGTTTCCTCTGAACTTTCTTCAAATGCCAAAAGTAAAACTTATTTGAGGGCATTACAGTAAGCTATATCTCTCTCTTTCTGATTCCATTTGTGCTTAAATTAATTTTATCTAGATTGAAATGAAAGCTTTCCAAAGGTATGCACTTTTATCTTCTATCTGTTTCCTAAATGTAGCCTCTTTCACTCAATTCTAACACAATAGCAATTATTTTGTCCATTATCAAATATTATGAGATGATGCTTACCGGTAGTCACTTTGGAATAATGTTGAAGTAATTTCCACATTCCCAAGACATTTTCTAGGGAACAGGCCAGGAAGAAATGTTTATTCTTATTCAGTGCAGAATAAACAAGGTAAACTAAAATACAAGATGAAACACCCAAGAAGGAGAGAAATGTTATTAAATCAATGTTTTTAGATCTTATAACAAAAATATTTGTGAGAACTTGTCTTCCTAGAATTGATTGGAACATACCTAAAGATGTGTAAATGTTTTAAAACAGGATGACAATAGACAATTTCTTTTGAAAATTACCCTTGTTCTTAGAAAAAAGAGACACTATCTGAGATGTATGTATGGGCCAAGCTTGTGAACTAGTAGGCTTTCTCTGGCCTGAACAGATAGACCTTAGGTTCCAAATAGTTTGAGTTTAGATTCAGGCTTTGCAATAGTAGACTGAGAGTTCTGGCTCCTGGCACCTGGCAACAGTTTTATAAGTTGGCTTCTTAGAGCTGGGGCAGCAGAAGCCCCAAACACACAGGGGACTGGGTGGAGGCACAGACCCGCCCATGGGGAAGAGGGACACCTTGTTTCAGGCCATCTTTTGCCAGAGAGGCTCAGCCTTATCGATCATCCTCCGATGATTCTGCTCATCTCTTTATATACTTTCTCATGTTTTTTTAAATAGCTCTCTGCAGAAAACTATAACATTATACTAAAATATAAAGAAGAAAATAACTGTTTATTTAAAATTGGGGGAAAAAACAATCTAACACGTCTTACTTATTTTAGCAACATAGTTGGCAATAACCAAATGTTCTCTTTACTTACAACAAGTTGGAAACAACTTGCAGGTTGTATATGTGCTTATTTATCGAAGGCATCACTGGGCTTTGTGCAAGAACACACAGAGGTTTGTTTTTCACTCAGATAGTCAGATGCCAATCAGTTACTCTTTCCTCTTCCAAGTGGTGTGACTCCATGGTGGAGGCTGCTTCCATATTATATCCATGCTGTCTGGAACATGTGGTTTCCAGAGTTGCTGCAGCAGCAAAGAAAGGTTGGGAGGATGGCATGCCTTTGTTTTAAGGTCAGGGTTAGTCACTTTCACTCATATTCCATTGGCTGGAACTCAGTCACATGGTCCTCGCTGAACTGCAAGGAAGAATTCTGAGAAATGGAAGTATCCTCTGTGCCCAGGAAGAGGAAATAAATAGCATGAAGGCATGAAGACATGTATGGGCACAGAAGGAAGTTTGTTAATAAATTATACATTGTTAATAGCATATCATTCAGCCATTTAAAGTTCAGTTGCAAAAAGTATTTAATGACAGGAAAATGCCAATGACAAGTGAAAGAGCAAGATATAGAATCTTATTTCTAATTTTGGAAAAACATAATATTCATACATGTATATGTGTGCTTATAAGTACAGACTAGAAGGAAATAGAAAATACGTTATTTGTGGTTATCTCTAAATGGTATGTTTATAGTTTTGAAGAAATTGCTAATTTCCTTCAATGATCACATATTTCTTTAAAAATAAATTTGTATAATCTGAAAAACAAGGGTTTTTTTTAAGTGAAAGTGAAGTCCTCAAATCATCTGAAACCAGAACTGACATTTAAAATTCCTTTATAAGTTGTTATAGACTATGAATATGAAGTTATTTAGTAAGCTTTTTTTTTTAAATCAGCTTTCATTTTTATTTTTCCTCCTGGCACAGATGCTAGCCAAATCCCCTATTTTACACATTGTGGCCAGAATCATGCATTAGATTTATTCCTTTTGGAAAGGAAAAGCCAAGTCTGAAACCTGTTTGCCAGTTGCAACAGTATTGAATAGTATACATTTTGCTTAGCAGTATAAACAAGTAAACCAGGTCTTTGGGAGATTTTACTCTAAAGAAGACAGTACTAACATATCAACAGTCTCAGTTCCAAAACTATGAGAAGAGAGCAGTCACAAACAGTGGATGCTGTTCTTGTAAGAAGACAGCTAATGTGTTTGGAAGACAATAAGGGCTGAACCAAGGTGGTTGGATATTCTGATAGGAAAGTGCTAGATGGAAACCATATATACTTTGAACAGGGAGATTCTGTGGACTAAAAATTAAATATATCATTTATTAATATTCTCATTGGGCAAAGATTATTGACAGGATACAAACAGACAAAATGCAGGTGCTCATTAAAAACATTCCCTCGATACATATTTTTTAATCCATCCCATTAGCAAAATGTACAAGATTGATCATGTCCAATATTAATGAGGGTGTGTCTCCACATTTAATTCTCAAATGTTGTTGGTAGGAGTTTAGATTAGTCAGCCTTTATACTATTGCCAACATTTTAAATGTGGCTTTACTTTAATGAAGAAATTGAGCTTCTAAGAAACCCCTTTGCCTCTTGATAACTCACTCAACAGAATAAAGTGGGTAGGTGAGCAAAGCCTCTGCTGTCCTGCTGTCCACCTTCATATTCTTACCTATAAAACAAAACTATGCTCAATCCCCAAAGCTTCTCACTAAACCTATCAGTTCATTGCAAGATAACTGCTGACAGAGACCATAAAGAGCCCTCTAGTGGCCACTTTTTAGAAAACAGGCTCCTTAATAAGTAATTTTCCTTTTAAGTCTTCCCACTATGGGACCCAAAGACAAGCCACACATCACAGGACATTGATGCTTGGCTACCCACATCCCCCACCACCCCCCGCCTGACCCCCGCCTCCAAGTTTTGATACTGGCTAGAAATAGCCCTTAGACTCGGGTTTGCCTAAAATGAGATTTGGGTGTTCCCTGGGTGGTGCCACCACAATTTCCTTCCCAACAGTATGCCAACGCAGAGAGCCAAGGAACGTGAGAAAATCCCTAAAGATGTTGTCTTGTGTGGACTCCCCATAAAGCACAGGGAAACACTGGTAAAGCAATTCCATGGAGCAACTTAAGTTTCCAATTGCTTTCTTGAAAATATGCGAATTGGGGAAGCCGGGATGGCTCAGTGGGTTAGGCGCTCACTTTGCAGCACCAGGGACCTAGGATCGAATCCCGGCCCCGGCCCGTGCGGAACCATATGCTGAACTGGGAGCTTCCCTGATTCAGTTCTCTCTGTCTCTCTCCCTCTCTCTCTCTCTCTCTCTCTCTCCCCTCTGTCAAAAATAAATAAATAAATAAAATATATATTAAAAAAAAATATATATGCGAATTAACTTTTTAAATGACCATGAGTTATACAAGATTGAGCAAGTAAGGAAAAGGTTACACTGGTAGGAAAGAATAGGAATGGGATGGGGTGAGAAAAAGCAACATTAATATTTTCAGAGTGCTTACTGTGTGTCAGGTATCAGCTGCCACATGCACTAGTGTAATGTGCTGAGCCATCCACAACTCTTAGGCACCTCTGTGCACGTTAGCAAAATGTGGATGCAGGGCTTGGCAGAGAGATAGAGCCTTTGTGTGAAGCCAAAATTTTCCTATTTTCAGACATATGTCCCTGTGTGCTGAGACACAACTTGACCAGAGAAGGGGACCTGAGTTTACTTTCCACTCACCCCAACTTTGTTGGCTGTGCACCTTGGTAGATGGAGTACACCAACTGCAGTCTTGAGTTTTTGCCGTGTCAAAGGCACCTGGTTAAGGGGATGAATGAGGCCTGCGATCTAACCTTGCATTGCAGGCCAAGTCCTGAGCCCTATGTAACGTGGTGGGGTCACCTTCGTATAAGTACAAAACTGCCTTATGCGTTATTGGCCCTGGGTTTATCTTACATCATCCTATAATGATCCTGTAATGTAGGCAGAGGAGGATTTACTGTGAGACCAAAGACATAGACTTTTCCAAGATCCAGGGAGTGGCCCAAGCATGGGTTCACATAGTCCTAGTTTGTCCTAAAATTGGCAAAAGTAAGATAATTTAAATTTAATCACTTAAAACTATTGTCATAACAACTTTTAGAGGCAAGTGTAATTATCATCCCTATTGTATAACTGAAACACAGAGAAGTTAAGTAGAATTACTATTCAATGGTAGAGTTTGGATTTGTTACAGTTAATTGATGCCAATGCCAGAGATCATGGAGAATATGTATATTACCAGTACTTCCAATGGGATAAAGCTTCCAGGACAGTTCTACCACCTGCTGTTCATTCTTGCCCCAAATGCTCCAAAATTTGTGTGAAACCAAAATGACAAGCATCTTTAGATATTGTAGTCAGAGGAGACTGATAAGAGGTGGAGAGCAAATTGTGAGATCATACCAGAAAGACTCAGTGGTTCTTCTGAAGTCAGTCCAAGACATAGCTTGTGGCCATTGTATTATTCAAGGTACGGTCTAAAACAAAACACTGTGTTTTACTTAAAACCTAAATTTTTATGAACTTAACAGCTTAGAGGTGAATAGTCTGGGCATATAGGGCAGCTCTGACGTGCTAAATACATAGCTTCTAAGAGTGCTCCAGCCATCACCTTTCTTCACCCAGAAAGAAGAGGCAATGAGACGTAATCATGTGGTCAAATATAGCTGCTTGAGAAACTGAGAAATTGGCCTCTGGTTAGGCGCAGATAAAACTTAGAAGTTCTTTTACTAAAAGAAAGAAGGGGAAATGGCTATTGGGAGATTATTACCAACATCTACCAATACCATAAGACAGAAATAGATTGACTTGGAAAATTGTGAGTACTGAGATCTGGGCGTACTTGTGAGAATTAATATGAATTGTAGGTCAACAAGGTGAGCAAGAGAAACAGACTTTGCAAGGAGGTAATGAGATACAGGCTGTGTGGGATAAGGAGAAAATGGAGCACTGACGTAGGAAAGGCAGCAGTTTGCAGGAAGTTTCTACATCCATGGGTTATGATAATGAGACAACAAGAAAATGCAAAGGGAATCTGAGAGTCATTCCTGTTGACTTACAAGAAGACTTGGGAGATCCAAGAGGAAGACCCCATGGTTCAGGTTCAGGGAACAAAGAAAATACAGTGAGAAAAAAATAAATGACAAGAGAGGGACTAAGTCTGTTTCTAGTCAGTCCATGGCAGACCAAGTTTGCCAATTTCTTAGTGAGGATTATTCACTATTGCACAAGAACACAGGAATGCAAACCATATTCTTCCCCTCCCCTTTTCAGCCAAGGTTCTAGCAAGTGGTCTGTTTTCAGACCCATCATCTGTACCTTGTCGTCTTTTCACAATTTCAGTGAAGCTGCCCTTGTTCTGGTCTCCAGGAACATCATTATTGCCCAATTCAATAGATTTTTTACATTTTTACATGCTGTTTCTTTGCATCATTTAAATTAAGTGATTAACCATTCACTTCTTCATACTCTCATCATAATTTCTATGATACCAGGTTCTCCTAATTCTCTCTGTCTTTAACTTCTCATTTCCTTTGTAAACTCCTTCTGCTCATGATGCTATATTAGAAAGGGTAGAATGGCTCTTTCAAGTCCCATGCAATGTCCTCCTAGGTTTAAAAGACTGGGAAGTTAAAAAGCTACATATTCCATGCTCTCACGTAGCAAGCATTCCAAAGGTTTTTTGGATTCTGCCAGTCAGATAAACTCATATGGAGACCTGGGGAGAAACGGGGGGTAGGGGGTGGGAGTTAGTGAAAAAGCTTGGAGAAGAATCTAATCAAGGCATTTATTGGATTCTTAAGAAATAAGAAAGTTCACAATCTTAAAGTAGGTTAAGAGTTACTGCCTTACAGTCTCATTAGAAAATGTATCTGCTCTCCCATTTCAATTTGCTTCTGTATGTAGATGATTTCTGTGTTAGCCACTGATGCAATAATGCTGTGTAACAAAACACCACAAAGTTTAGTGACTTGCAAACAATAGTTCATATATGTTTTTGCTTACAGCTCTGCTTCAGACTTCTGCTCACCAGGTTTTAATTGAGTACAGATTTGATCTGTGTATCTTTACATTCTCCTTGGTTGGCAATTATCCTGGCATATTCTGGCCATGGCAGATCACAGAACCCTGAGAGAGAGGCCAGATCACAGAAGCACATTCAAAGCTTCTGCTCTGGTCATATCTGTACACGTTTTGTTGACCAACTGGCTAAGCCCAGAAACAGTGGGGTAGGGATGAATATTTGTCCTCTGGGTGGAAAAAAAGGGGGATTGGTATTTTCTAAAAATTAATCGAATTGAATCCAACTTCCAATATAATATTTCTCTTGGGCTCCTGATGCTACCTGTGGGACATCTTCTCTGTGTTTGTGCTGCTTCCCAGGCTGCCTGCAGAGACAACCCCAGCCTACCTATTGTTTAATAACTGCCAGGTCACAAAATAAGTGGAAAAGTTAAAGAGAGTGAGCTGGCTTCTGTAGATAAAGGATATTCAAGAGAGGGCTTGGGCACCCACATGTGTGAATGACTAGACTCCTTTCAGTATGGATTAGAATTTAACCTTTAAAGCCTTAAGTGATCTAGCCTGTATCTAATTTTTCAGTTTTCTCTCTCACAGTTTCTTCTGTTGAATTTTCCACTTCATTCAAACTATATGAGACAAAAACAAAACCTCATTAGAAAAAAGGAGTCTTGCATCAATACTGATGTATTGCTGGAAATACAAATTTGATCTCCTTTGCCACTTAAAAAGATATAAAGTCAACAAACAGCTTGACATAACTATTATATAATGAAGTTTTCAAATTAATCACCCAAATTAAATGTTAAAGTATCAATATTGTGATGAATTTTTCATGTGGAAATGCATCTGATTTTGAGCATTATTTTCTGAATAGGAGACAAGTAAGGAGGTTCAGAAGCCTCCCACCAATCTTTAACCTTTAACCTCAACTACTGTATATAATGGCTTCAAATGAAAACATAAAACCTTTGGAATAGCTTTTTGGAAAACTCTATTTAAAAATAGATGTAATCCTTCTTATATAATTGGATTCTCCCACATTAGTCTTACCTCTTCATCTGAGTCAGGAAAATACCTGACTCGGGCGAGGGCAGCCTGCTGAGAGTCCACAAGGAGGAACGTGAGCTGAGGTAAATATGCAGATTGAAGGCCCCTCAATCTGTGCCCAATTTTGGTTTCTTTACCTTTTCAGGGCACCAAATGTGTCACCCATCAGAGAAATGAATCAAAATCAAAACCATCAAAATCACCACTGCTCCCCAGCTTCTTGTCTAAGGGATCTAATCTTTTTTTTTTTAACACTTTGTATTATGGAAAATTTTCAAATATATATAAAAGTGAAGAAATATGTTGTAAGAACCCCTATGTAGTCTTCACTCCATTTAAATAGTGATCTAACCCTGTCCTGTCTTACGCAATTTATGTTTTTTCACTGAATGATTTTGAAGCAAATCTGACACATCCTATTATTTCAACTGTAAATATATCAGTATATATCTCTAAAAAATAGGATTTCTTTTAAAAAATTCAATACCATTGTCAGGATCAATATTATTTATTAAATAAATGTAATGTTTACAATTCTATTAGAGAGAACATTTGTTTCCTTTTAAAGACAGTAATCACAGCAGACCAACTTCTATGAGTATCAGAATCTATAAATTATGGAGGCAATAATCTATAAACCTTGGCACTTAATACTCATATATCACTTCAGCTACTCACTTTAATTGCAAGTTTGATTCTATTTATTTAAAATACTCATAAATTCAAAACAAGAGTTTACACATTCTGCTTAGCAGCCAGTTTGTTAAATTTTTCCTATTTATTTTTTAAATATTTATTTTATTGTTTTGACAGAGAGAGAGACAGACCGAGACAGAGAGAGAAGGAGGAGGGCCTAGAGTAGTCTCCATAGTCATACATCATTAGTTGTGACATAGTTTCATTCCACACAGGAGGATGTGGGGCCTTGAGGGAACTGAATTGGGGGTAAGAACCTTCCCCACTATCCTGCAGTTACTCATTGTGCTGCAGTTCAGCATATGGGTTTACAAGGGCTGGGGCCAGGATTCAATCCCTGGACCACATGGTTGGAAGACAAGTGCTCAACCTGTTGAACTATCCTGGCATCCCCAGATTCTTTCTCTTTCTGTTCTTGAATAATTTTCGAAGGAATTATCTGTTTCAAAAAATTATTTTTCCCAATATCTTAGTTAAAATGTCCTTTCCTGCACATGAACTTCATTTTTTACTTGTACACTAAGATACATTTTCACAGTGTCTTCATTAGCCATGCATCAAACTAAGTCTCTTGCTGTGGCATTCTATTGTTGCCTCTCTCTAAGTTTCAAATGGTTAAATTCTAAGACATTTATCTTTAAATTCATTTTTTTTTTAATTTGCTATGTTTATCATCAGTATTTTCCAAATGGCTTATTGAAAATAAGGTGGTGGTGGTGTGTGTATGAGTGTGAGCATGTAGTTGGAAAAGTTCAAGCTGAGAAATAGCATTTCCATTTCAGCTATAAGCATTGGTGGCTTGTCCACTAATTAAAAAAACAAAAAAATCATCCTCACAGAAAATTTACACTACTATAGGATACCTCCACTTGGTTTTCTTTAAAATTATTTAACCTTTATTGCAATAGCTGCTCAGAATGTATGAAGAAGTTGATAAGGCCCTTTACAGTGGAGAACTATGTCTGGGGAAGCCGGGATGGCTCAGTGGGTTAAGCGCTCACTTTGCAGCACTGGGGACCGAGGATCAAATCCCAGCCCCAGCCCGTGTGGAACCATATGCTGAACTGGGAGCTCCCCCAGTTCAGTTCTCTCTCTCTCTCTCTCTCTCTCTCTCTCTCTCTGTCAAAAATAAATAAATAAATAATGTATATATTTAAAAAAAAGAACTATGTTTTCCTTTTCCTAGAACTTTTTAAATTTCTCTGCCTTGCTTGTCCACTTTAACACCATGCTTTTTGCTGTACTTATTACTTGTCTTAGTCTGTTCAGGCTGCTATAAACAGAACAACATAGACCAGGTGACCTGTAAACAACAAAAATGTATTTGTCATGGTTCTGGAGGCCAGGAAGTCCAAGATGAAGGTGCTGGCAGATTCAGTGCCTAGTGAGAGCCTGCTTCAGGTTTCCTGAACCCATGACTCTCAAATGGCCCCGAAAAAAAAAGTTCTGCCCTTTGTACCTGCGACTTTTCTGTAAATGTCTGATTGTTTCAAAAAATTTTAAGGTAAGAACATTAATCCTGGTCTCACCTAAAATTGTATAGTGCATGATCAGTGCGTTGTGGACAGTCTTCTGTGAACTCTGGCCTGAGTGGGCTCTGAGGTCCTTCCCAGCTATGAAGTCTTAAAATGTCCCCACTTCCCTGCTTCTGCCCATTTCCTCCATTCTGTGGAGGGGAGAGGTGGAGTGAGAGGTGGGGCAAAGGGAGAAGAATCACAGTCACAACATCTTGGGGGGCTTTAAGTACACATGCAGTTTTTTCCTAGAATCCTGCTCCACCTCTCAAGATACTCCACTTCAGTAAGCCGCTGGTATTTCTGGGAGAGGGTCCTGGGGAAGAAACAAGGCTTAGTGTCACCGTCCTAGGGCTTTCTCAGAGGGCCTTCTGGAGACCACTATATACAACTGAAGCTTTATAATCCTATTGGGACAAGAGAGAGCAGGAGTGGGCCAGCTTGAAGGGGCTGCCCAAGAAGGTGAGATGAGCTTCCAGGGCAGGACCAGCCTCCCTGCCTCATGCCTGAAGCGTAGAACGGGTCCTCTCCTTAGACCTGAAGGAAGCAGAGACAAGCAGAAAGGAAGGTGTATTGATGGCACAGGGTAGGCGGTGGTATAGTTCAGTAGGTGCATTTGCATCCAGAGCTCACATCTGACCCTATCTGGGTCCAGTTTGACTGGCATTTTTGGTATCATTCAAGTGCTTTCCCAAAGAGATGGAGTCTCATGTTTTCCTAGAAGTGGGTGGAGATTCATACCTGCTCGCTCAGCCACTCCACAAAGCCAGATGCAGCCTCTTTAGAAGTGGCTCCTGGACGGCTGGCTGGCGGGAGAACTCCACTAGGATGCTCATGCTTGGCAGCTGTCCACTC
This sequence comes from Craseonycteris thonglongyai, assembly GCA_004027555.1. Taxonomy (NCBI): domain Eukaryota; kingdom Metazoa; phylum Chordata; class Mammalia; order Chiroptera; family Craseonycteridae; genus Craseonycteris; species Craseonycteris thonglongyai. The sequence continues at coordinate 66,717 of PVKE010002179.1, forward strand.
TGTGTGTTCCTCAGGCTGCTTCACACCCTCCTACCACCAGATAAACGACTTTATTCCAAATGTATCACCCATTTTCATGCCTCCGTAATGGAAACTCTGCTGGATTTCAAACCAGCTTTGTCACTAAGCCTGTCCTAACATTTCCAGCCCGCATGTTTTCCATCTATAACATGGATAGTTTTCAAATTGGTGGGGATTTGCTTTTTGTTAGATTGCTCCCCCCCTTTTTTTTTAAATGAGCCATTTTTGGAATGAAGTTTAATGAGGGACCCCAATATGGGTTACAAGGGAAAATTATGACATATGGGGACATGGTCAGGGCATCAAATGTGCAGAATGGAGACCATGGCATCAACAAATAACAATGACCACCAGAGCTAAAGATTCCCAAAGCTGTGCTTCTTAATTTGCCAGACATTGCAAACTGGCTGATGGAGAAATTCTCTGAGTAGTTGCTGGAAGGATAAAGTCAGCTTTTAAAGTACAGACAATGAGGGAGGTGTGAGTGGCTCATGGTAATTCTGCTAATTAAATATTAGAAACCATTGATTGGTTTAGTACAGAATAAGTCCATAGATCAGTGTAAAGTTGGAACAACAAGTCCTATTGTTCATTAGTCCAAACAGTGTCTTTAATCAGCTCCAAAAGTTGATGGCAACTTCTGAACTTCAGCTGGTTAGATCTGGTCTTGTTCAAGCATGACTGTTAGTTTTGATTCTCTTAGGCAAGTGCTGCTGTAAGTGGAAACTGTTCTTTTATAATGGGAATGTGAGAACCAGGCCAGATTCTTAATGAAAAGTCATTTAAAATGAGCAGAGAAAGAGGAAACTTGGGCCAAATTCTTTTTTTTTTTTTAATTGTATTCTAACACATGGAAGACTCCAGGTACTCCCTTCCTGTGATGCTCAGGATCTCAGCAGAGGACAACCAGGTATGTGGCCTCATTTCTAGGAGTAGCTTACAGTCCTGCTACTTGTCAGTGTTCCTGGAACACCTCTCACCTGCCCTCTCCCTCAGACAAGAAGTTGTAGATTTCCACACCTTATGGATTAGCAAACAAGAGTTCAAGCTATGCTATACTGATGATTTGGCTTCTCATTTGTTCCAAGGGGGATGGGAGGAATGGGCAGTATGCAAACAGCTCAATACCTTAGATCAGGGGTCTCCAAACTATAGCCCGCGGGCCGGATGCGGCCCGAAAGGCCCTCTCATCCGGCCCGTGAAGACCTTTTTATCTGAATAAAATAATATTAAATAAATAATTAAAAACAACAGCTATGTTTTGATTCTTTTTTATTTGGACCTCGAGTGTGTAGTCAGCCCCCAAACTGCTGTTTGATAGTAAATGCGGCCCACGGGCTGAAAAGTTTGGAGACCCCTGCCTTAGATAATCTTTTTAAGACTTTATTTTTGAGAGAAACCAGGATGGCTCAGTGGGTTAAGTGGTTGCTTTGCTGCCCTGGGGACCAAGAATCAAATCCTGTCCCCAGCCTGTGCAGACCCCTGTGCTGAACTGGAATGTGCTTCCCATGTGGGAGGCCCCCAGCCCAGTTCCCACCCTGCACAGCCCCCTGCTCACCTGTGTGGAACAAAACCATGTCAAGAGCTGATGACGTACAACTACAGAGACTGCTCTGAGCCCTCCCCTCTCTCTCTGTCTCTGTCAAAAACAATAAAATAAATCTTTAAAAAACAAAGACTTTATTTTTTATAGAGCAGCAAAATTAAGAGGAAGATACAGAGGTTTCCCATGTATTTCCCACCTCCACACATAGTCTCCCCCACTATGTGGTACATTTGTTATAGTTGAACCTACATTGATATATCATAATAACCTGAAGTCCATAGTTTACATTAATGTTCACTCTTGGTATTGTGCATTCTATGGTTTTAGACAAATGTATAATGACATGTATCCACCATTACAGTATCACACAGAATAGTTTCAATCTCCTAAAAATCTTCAGTGCTTCACCTATTCATCCCCTCCCCATGCCCCCAACCCCTGGCAACCACTGATTTTTTTTACTGTCCTTGAAACATTTTGAACCCCAAAAGAGAGAGCTAGGGATCAAACAAGAGTTGGCATATGAATAGGGCACTACTAACGTTTTAATTGTATATTGTTTTACACAAGAAGAATATGAAAATAATATGCTTTGTATATTTTATGTAAAATATCTAGAATAGGTTCTCTAATATTCTCAGTAAGCATAATTTTTTTACTTGATTTTTCTACTAAAACCGTATTCATTTCTTCTTTTTGAAGGACAAATTTACTGTATTTTTATTTTGGGGGGCATCAAATATCTAAAAAGTGAGGTATTATTAAGTGCTTACTATGGTCAGACATTATGCTAAGCATTTTACATGCAGTAGTACTCAGAAAAATCTCATAAGATTTGAACCTATTGCCATCCCATTCTGCAGATACATACTGCAAAATCTTTTGTTATTAAGATTCTTAATAAAATAAGTTCATATTCACGCTACTTAAAATGCAGTACCATTTTGAGTTAGATGATTGACAAAGATCCACATATTTAATAATATTTTATATTGGAATAAAGACCATTTTATATATTTTAGCTAGAAGTATAAATTGGTGAGACCCTAGAGAGGACAATTTGACAATATGCTCATATTCATTTCCTCAGTGATTATACTTGGATGAATTTATCCTCCCTGCAAGTGATGTATGCACAGTAGTATTTATGGTGGCATTGTTCACAGTTGAAAAAGACAAGATAAAAGTATAAATGTTTATAAACAATAAACTGCTTAAACTCTTGTGCAGCCACAGAACAGAATATTATACATCAGAAAAGAATGAGGAAACCATATATTAATATGAAAATATCTGCAAGATATAAAACACGAATAAAGCAAGATATAAAATGCTATGAGTAAGAGGTTATTGTTTCTAACCTGAGAAGGAATATATGTGCCAAAAAGGAAACCTTGTGATTAACAGGGCCCAAATTCATTAGCAGAGTCCAGTGGCGACCTCTCATACATGCTGCATTTCAGGGAAAAGCGCCAGACTGAGCTGCCAAACTTCCTGTACTGTGTTGCTGCTGACTCAGCTGAACCTTATAAAGGAATTCCTAGAATCATATTTTGACCAAATTGGCTAAGACCTGCCCTGTCCAATTGGAGTTTCTCACCTATGTCCTCATTTGCATCTTTATAGACCAATTAGAGCAGCTCCATAACAACCAATCAGATCTTGAGATTTTAACCAAAATTAACAGTGATATCATATTGTGCAAATTTGAATTCCTCATTTGCAAAAATAATGGATCTAGGGTGGGCACTTTACATAAGTGGATCTCCCCTTTGTCTTGGTGGGGCACACTTTAAGTTTCCACCAGATGCTGTTTCCCTGGTTTGCAAACTATTTACCTGAATAAAGTTTTTCATTTATTGCACCTCAGATTGGGGACTCCTGTTGGCATTGGGTTGTTGACAGTGACATTTTGCTGATGTTAAAAAATGAGAGAGCAGAAGCTGGGATGGCTCAGTGGGTTAAGCACTTGCTCTGCAGTCCTAGGAACCAAGGATCACATCCCAGTCTCAGCCTGTGGGGGCCCATATGCTGCTGGAATGTGCTTCCCATGCAGGTGGCCTCCAGTTTGGTTCTCACCCCCCTGTTTTACCCCTGGCTCGAGGGGGGCGTGCCTCCCATGTGGGAGGCCACTGGCCAGGTTCCTGCCCTGCGTGGCTCCTGCCCACCTGTGTGGAATGAAACCATGTTGATGACTGATGATGTACAGCTGTGGAGGCTGCTCTGGGTCCTCCCACTTCTTTCTGTCTCTGTCAAAAACAATAAAATAAATCTTTAAAAAAATGAGAGAAAGTAATACATATCAAGAACTGGTTATTGTCTATTTATTCTTCTGGATCCCTTCCTCACCATTCTCTATCAGATTTTATGTACTGTATGGAATTGTTAATTTTGCGTGTCAACTTGTTTCAGATTTGCCTAATATTTAAATCAATAAACTGGGTAAAGAAGAAAGCTTTACATAATGGGAGTGAGTGGGCCTTATTCAATCAGTTGAAGGCCTTAAAAGCAAAGGCTGAGGTCTCCCAAGAAGAAGAAATTGTAACTCCAGACTGCAATATGAAAATTCTGCCTGAGTTTCCAGCCTTCAGAGTCAAGACTGGAACATCAACTTTTATCTGTATCTTCAGCCTGGCTTCAGCTGGCTTCTACAGATTTCAGATTTGCCACCCCCTACAATCATGTAAGTTCCTTAAAACCAATCTATCTCTGTCTCTCTCCCCCCACCCACTGTATTAATGGAAGGAAGGGGACTGTTCCTTCTTTTAAGATCTGTTATAGAGCTCCTTGACCCTTATCACAGGTTGAGTTGTCTAAACCATTTATTGGGGGAGTGTACTTGAGATCAATGCTTTTGAAAGAGAACTGAATGAAGAGCAAGGGAGCCCATTCTTCTGATACACTTTAATAGGCCAGCTTTTATGGAGAGATGGCAAGGGGCGGGGGGGGGGGTATGTCTCAAGAGCAAGCAGGACCTAATCAGCACATAGACCATGTAGAAACCTCCCTTTTTTCCCCTTTGAAAAGGTGTATGGGTCACATGGAAAAGATCTGAGCATTCCTGCAATAGTGGGAGTTGGGAATTAACTTTATTAATCCCTGTTTCCCAGATTTATTTATCCACAACCTCTGTTTCAAATCACATGATACTATCCTAAGGAATATGCTTTAATAAACTTGATTAATAGTGGTTGGGCTTTCTTCAGGAATGCAACTTCCACATATGGCATTGTTCTTAGAAAGAAATATGATTCCCTTTATAAGGAAGATTCCAGGAACTTACTGAATGTGGCAAAAATAGAGAGGGTCTGTCTATACATGTCTGATTGAGCACTATAAAATGTAAACAAAACAAAACACACCTAACTAGAAAGAAGAGAACCAGGGAGGAAATAGGAGGGAGAGGGTGGAGGCTCTTTTGAACCAGGTTTGAAAGATACAGTATCATCAAGGGGAATTTAAGAACCAAACAGGGAACCATTTTGTTTTTAAACAAAAATATAGAGTAGGGGAAGGCTTTACCCCCAGGAGGCTGGACGGAGGAAAGAAGGCACATTAAAGAACAGGTGGGATAGATTCCAGGAGAGGTAGACAACAAGACAGGCCCAGGTGAATTAGAACATTTGGTTTCAAACTAAACTGGCTATGTGTGGATCAGCCAGAAACAGTAGTTTGAGATCCAATGGAGAGTCTACTTCAGGATGAGCCAACTAGCCAGCCTAGTGGAAAAGGATAAAGCACTGTACAGAATGACTTAGGTGTTAGGCTGTCAGTAAAGATCAAACAACTCTCAGTGTATCTGTAATTTCTCTATCCCTATCTAATTTGTTTGGTAAGCTTCCTCCATGCTGGGCTAACTTCACCCTCTAAAACAGAGACTGTCTTAAGTTGTTACCCCCATTGCAGTGGCCTGAGGAGGTTGGGGAACACAGGGTGGTTGGGGAAGACAGGGTGGTCTTCTGATTCTAAGACGACCCTCTAAAGAAGAGAAAGAAGGGTACGTATCTTTCCTCTTGGTTCCTTAGGAGGCAATGAGCAAGGTGAGTCATGACAAGTGTCTTGACATTCAGCAAGCTCAGAGAAATTTCACCACATGGGCCCAGGATAGATGGCGGGAGTCACTTTCACATGTGCAAAGCGTTTTCCCTTCTGAAACTGAGTTTTTCAAAAATAGTAGATACAAAAGCACATTAAAATATGTATAGGTAAACAGAATTATAGTGATAAAAACAAAGTGGTGGTCAGAGAGTTGGGTTTGGGTCAGGATGTGACTATTAAGTGTTGTTATGACGATGGAACAGTTCTGTATCTTGAATGTGGTGGTGATTAGACAAATCTGTACATGGGATAACAGTTGATTAAACTATACACACACACACACACACACACACACACACACATGCACACACACAAATAACACATGTAAAAATTAGTGAAATCTGAGTAAGTTCTGCAGTTTAGTTATAGTTTAGCACCAGGGTCAATTTCCTGGTTGTTTTTTTTTTTAATATATATATTTTTTATTTATTTATTTTGACAGAGGAAAGAGAGAGAGAGAGATACAGAGACAGAGAGAGAACTGAACTAGGGGAGCTCCCAGTTCAGCATATGGTTCCGCACGGGCCGGGGCCGGGATTCGATGCTCGGTCCCCGGCGCTGCAAAGTGAGCGCCTAACCCACTGAGCCATCCCGGCTTCCCCACAATTTCCTGGTTTTGATTATTGGGCAAGCTTGGATGAAGCATGAAGGATACATAGAGCTCACTGTGCTCTTTTTGAAATTCCTGTGTGAGTACAAAATTATTTTAAAATAAAAACTTAAAAAGTTAAGGATTTTAAATAATAACACAACAGAGATCCATTACCAACCACCCACTTTAAGAAAGAACATTATAATTATTTTGGAAGTCTTCAGAGCACTTTTTTCCAACTCCTTTCCTCTTACTCCCTCACTAGAGACAATTACTACTTGAATTTTTGTTTACATCATTCCTTTGTTTTTCTTTAGAGTTTTATTTCATATATTTATACCCTCCAAGAATATATTGTTTAGTTTTGTGTGTTCTTAAATGTTATATAAATGAAATCATTTTCTGCATATATTCTTCTGCTACTTGCTCTTTTATTCAACATTTACCTTCTGAATTCCATCTGTTATATGTAGCTTTTTGATTTGTTCATTGATATATTCATTGTGAAAACACCAGGATTTATTTATCTATTAAATTGTTTATTAACATTTGTTCTGTTTCAGTTTTTGTTTTTAATTACAAACAAATGGTACTACTATCAACATTCTTCTATGGGTCTCCTAGCGCATAGTTCAAGAGTTTTGTTAGGGACTATCCCTGGGGGTGGAATTACTGGGTTAGAAAGTTTAGCTACTTTTCTAATTCACTCGCTGTTGCCAAATTATTTTCAAAGTTGTGTAACTGTTGCTGTGCATTCTCAGTAACATTGGGTATTGTCAGGATTCTTCTTGTGTGTATTATAAAACAATATATGATTATTGTGGTTTTAATTTATATGTTTTTCATTAAGTTCCAAAATGATTGAGCATTTTTCATATATGTTTGTTCATTTCTTTTTCATCTTCTGTGAAATACACATTTAACACATTTGGCCTTTTATCAGTTGGATTGTCTTTTTCTTATTGATTTATGAGAGTTCTTTATATATTCTGGAGATTACTTCTTTGTGTTGTAAATACCTTCTCTGTGTTTCCTTTTTTTTTTCTTTTTTATTGTTTTTGACAAAGAGAGAGAGAGATACAGAGACAGAGAGAGAACTGAACTGGGGGCACTCCCCAGTTCAGCACATGGGTCCACACGGGCCAGGGCCGCGGCCGGGATTCAATCCTGGGTCCCCGGCACTGCAAAGTAAGTGCTTACCCCACTGAGCCATCTCAGCTTCCCCAACTCCGTGTTTTTACTTACCTTTTTCTTTTATTATGGTGTCTTTTAAGGAGCATAAACTCTAATTTGAATATAGTTGATCTCATTTTTAAAATCATTTTATTTATAGCACATATTTTTCCAAAGAAATCTTTATAAACCAAAAATATTATAAAATTTTTCAATTTTTTTAATCTGTAATGAATTTTATAATTCTACTTTTACATTTATATTTTTAATACAGAGAAATTGGCTTTTATGTGTCATGTGAAGGGTTCAATTTTATTTTTTAACTATATGAGTAACTCAGTTTCTCCATACCTCTCTATTGAAAAAAAATTTTTTTTTTCTCAGTCATCTGCAATGTCAGCTCTAGAAAAAAAAAATTTTTTTTGATTTCTGTGAAATGTAGACCTTTTACTGGGTTCTATATTCTGCTGTACTGGCCCATCTATATGTTTTCTCAACAATACCACACTATTTTAATTGCTTTAGCCATAGAATAATATAATATCTGGTTCTCCCACATGATTCTTCTTATTTAGTGTCTAATCTATTCTTGATCTTTTGCTTTTTATGTACATTTCAGAAAAAGCTTTCCAACTGTCCCCAAAGCACAGGAGAATTTTGATCAGAATTATATTGAATTCACAGAGCCATGCATCTTCATGTGTATGAGCATATAAACTTTACCACATTTTGCAGAAAAATAGATTGTAAAGTACTATGCTTCTTTAGATCATTGCTACATATCAGAGGCAGGGAGTTGGTTCAGTATGGAGGTACAGGAAGCCATTGGTTGTTTTCCCCAGCCCCAGTATATCACTGTCTAATAAAAACATGGAAGGAGATCCTGTGCTTAAATTGCTATGAACACAGTTCTCAATTACAAAGAGTAGTTTCCAAAGTCATAAGATGTCAAGGATTGGAATAGCTATTACATGAGTACATCACTATAAACCAATGAAAATTTTATTTATGGGTCTTCCTAGTATAAAACATTTTAACTAGTCCTGGAAGCAAATGCTATATAATATAGCAGTTAAAAAGCCTTTCTATTTACTCATATCTTCCTATCTATAAAGAGTTACTAAGAGTTTTTCATCAAGGACTGTTGACCATTTCAGATAAGAGTGTGAGATTATATGATATGGCTTCAGGGTGGGCATAAAACAATAGAAAGAGTGTAGACTACTCTGTTTTTAGATTAAATTAATATTTATAATCTTTACTTTTGCAGTTCAATTAAGACTAAATAAAAAAGCGACATGAAGCCTAGAGACACTAGACATATGGAACTTGTCTAGTCATTTTTCCTACCACCAAAGCCTGAGCACAACTTCATTTACCTTGGTCAATGAAAATCAAGGAAGCATTGCACTTTGGCTTCACCTTTAAAAGTCTGTATGTTGATGTGTATCTCATGTCCTCTAAAGATAAAGTGCTGTTTCATTGACATTACTCATTGTGTCAAAGGCTTTCTGGTAAATTTTTTAGGCACTCGCGTTGCGGGAAAAGACATCATTTTGCCACTTACTAAGAAATAGGCTATTGCTAATGTTGTGTTGTAATATGATCTTCTGAGGCATTGGTTGAAGACAATAATAGCCTAGAGTCCATGACAATACACAGAGGCTGACCCTTAAGAGATGCTCCAAAAGTTAAGACTTGTTTTCTTTTTCTTTTTAAAAAGATTTTTATTAAAAATAGAACTAACATACGATATTACATTAGTTCCAAGGGTGTAACATAGTTACACAGCATTTATATACCAAAAGAAGTGATCACCATGATTAGTCCAGCAACCATCTGACACTATTCTGCTATCACAATATTATTACATCCCCACAACAAATTTATTCTATACCTAGAAATGTGGACCTCTTATTCTCCTTCACTTTTCTGCCCTTTTTAAAATTTTCAATTACAGTTGACATTTTATATTATTTTATATTAATGTCAAATGTATAACATAATGGTTAGACATTTATATAAGAAGTGATCCCCCTGACTAGTCCAGTACCTGCCTCCCCAGCACTATACATAGTTATTACCTCATCATTGACTACATTCCCTATGCTTTACTTTATATCCCCTATGACTATTTTGTAAATATCAATTTGTACTTCTTAAACCCTTCACCTTTCTCACCCTGTCCCAACTCCCCTCTTCTATCTATCATCCTGAATCTCGTACCCACATGCCACCATATACAGTTATTACAATATTATTAACTATATATTTTTATGCTGTACCCTACTTCCTTGTTAACTACTTTGCAACAACCATGTTTTTCAGCCACACCCATATCCCCTTCATTTGGCAACCATCAAAATATTGTATACATCTATGAAGTTGGTTCTATTTTGTTTGCTTATTTTATTCTCTAGATCCCCCATATAAGTGAGATCACATTGCATCTGTCTTTCTCTGTCTGACGTACTCCATTCAGCATGATACCCTCCAGGTCCATCCATGCTGCCACAGAACACATTCTTTTCCGTGGCCGAGCAATATTCCATTGTATACATGTACCATCTCCATTAATCCATTATCCATTAATCCATTATGGACATCAGGCTGCCTTATCCTAAGTACTTTATATATGGTTTAACTCATTTAATGTTCACCAGAACCCTATGAAATAGGTACTAGAATTATTGTGATTGTGTAGAGAACTGAGACGGGGCTTAAGTAACAGAAACAAATATGGAACCCAGGCATTTGTCTCCAGAGTCCATGTGCACAGCCTTGATGCTTTCCTGGCTCTTTAAAAGGCAAAGACTGTCTCTTCCCAATGTGGTTGCCAAAACAGCTTTTGTCTGGAAGCTTAGATGCATCTTTGAGTCTCTGTTCACCTCAGAGCTTTATCCATTTCAGGCAAGAAGAGCTGCTCCAGCTTTCTGGGCAGGGCCATGTCCATGTATCATTAGGGTATACCTGGATCTCTTGATAAGCTGCAGTTTCATCATGCATGGCAAGTGTTTCCTCACAGGGCTAGGTTTGTGGGAACAGGGAAATCTCATCTCACTTTCCTTAACCAAAAGAGGCACAGTAACATCATAAAACTATCAGAATTTCCCTTGACTGAACTCTACCTAACTTTGCCTACAGAACCTGTCCTCAGTGAGGCTGTTCCCCTCAGGACACTTTTAGCATCATCCAGAATTAACTCTGACCTGGGAGAGAAAAGGAAAAAAGGAAAAGAAAAGAGGAGAAATGGTAGCTCACTGTCAGTTTTAAAATCCATAACTTAAGGCAGAATCAAATTCTTCTTGAAGAAAAAACTGCATAGTCATAGCTGTTACAGGGAAAAAATGCAAGTTTAAAGAGCTAAACTCTTACCCTCGTTAAGTTTTGATTACAATTGCCTTTGGGCATGATTTTTCTTGTTGGATGCTAATAAATGTTTTTTGTTATGTGCAAGAAAGATTTTATACAAATTCCATTTCCCAGAACTCTGTGAATGAAATGGAAACCCCCTTTTCTGGTTGTGGAAAAAACAACAACAACAAAAAAAACCCAACAAAAAATAACCTCAACAGAATGTCCCAACTGGGTGTTTCTAGAGTACCCTGAGGTTTTGCTAGATGGTGCTGTAGGCTAACGCATGAGCCTTCCTTCTGTAGGAGGAGAGGAATGAAGAGAAAGAAGACTTCAGCTTCTGTAGTTCTCCTCAAGAGTTAGTCAGGGATCTCACAGACAGAAGGTGAAAGCCACTTGCCAAGGCTCTGGACTCTGTTATTTTAGGAACTTAACTGCGCCTCCCCCCCCCCCCCCCCCCACACACACACACTCCCATTCACCTTCCTGGTTGATCATAAATGGCAGTGAGGGGGGATCTAGGCCCTGGGTTTTGGCTATTGTTGAGGAAAATTTGGGGGGATCTTAAACTTGATCCTAAATATTGTGTTTCTCTCTGTCTGAGCCTCTCAAAAGTTGTTCAAGAATTTGGAGGAGGAAGAACTAAGCTCATGTTGAAGAATGAAAGGAAGGGACAATAATCCAGATGTTTGCACCGATTCCTGTCCAATCTCCTGAGCATGGTCAGCATGTGGGGCAATCCCAAACCTTGTCCTCCTTTCCCAGAGAGCCCCAGCATTTCCCAGTCTCCATGGGGCCTGGTACAACCTTCCTCCAACCTTGCAGCTCTCAGCCAGCTTGTTGTGGAGGAACAGAGGGCCTATTGGGGTGGGGTGGGATGAAACATAGACTTGAGAAGATCTTTATGGTCTGGAAGACACGAAAGGACCTTTTGACTTAAAAGAGAATCTCCTCCCTCCAACCTTCACCAGAAACCTGAAGCTCCCAAATTACTGAGTCCTTTGCCTAAAGGCATTAAAAGCCTCTCCTTAAAACACAAATATGATGGAAAGGCTTGAATTGGAAACGCTGGAGGATGAATCGGTTGCACAATGGCACTGCTCACAGAAAACCTCAGGGGGAGCCAGGCATGGCACGGGGCAGATGGGCCATGCCAAAATCAGAAGAAAGAGCTAGCTAGGATAGAGATACACTTCACATATTTGTACTTAATATCTTTGTGAAGCTCCAACTTCCTCTCCGCCTGCACCATCTGGAACCTAGGAAGGAGATACAGGTCTGTGTCCTCTAAGGTTTCCAGGAGAATGTGGGTTTCAAATACTGTCCCTACATCTCCATGAGTACACACATATACTGGCCTATTTGTGTGTCCTGGTTTGGGTTCCGACACATTCCTGCCCTACTTGCTTTCTCCTGAAACCTGCTTCATGTTTAGACAAGGGATCACAGGTCCTTGTTGAGGACACAAGGCTAAAGAGAGCCCTCAGCCAGATAAAAGATTACTCTCATATATTCGAGGAAGGGTGCCTCATGTGAAAGGGAAAAAAGCCAAGAATTAAAATGTACATCTATGGAGTTTCATAACTTCATTGTGAATTGACTTGTCCTGAAGTCGCCCTAAGTCAACACTGTATAAACACCTGATTTACACAGAGTACTGCCACAAACAGACATCTTTTAGAAAAGTAGAGAGAAGGGAGAAAATACTTTATAAAAATAATATATCTAAAGTGAAAACAGGAATGAAAATAAAGTTGGAAAAAATTTTGCATATATGTTTGTTTGTTGTCCGCCCCCCCCCCCCAACCCCAAGAAGGTAAATAGAAACTAAGAAAAAGTGAGAGGGAGTTAAGTTGTGAACAAAAATGTACCCCTATGGATTTTCATGACTCCCTTGTGAGTTGACTTGTTCTGAGACTTGTCTGAGACTTCCCTAAAGACATTTATTTGAGCAAGTATAGGAAATTTTACAATGCCATGTTCATTTTGATACCTCTGTCTATTTCAGCTTAAAGAATCTATCAGCCCTTCCTACATTCATCTCTGTCGTAGCAATGATGCTTCTTTTGGCAGTAAACATCAGTAAACTTAAGTGCCATGAGTCATATTTCCAATTTTTAATTAAATCATGGTCTAGCTAGAGCTTGATTTATCTAGACCTGAATTAATTTAGACCTTGGTCCACATAAATTTACATAGTTTATTTAACAAGCTCATGATTGTATAAGTTTATAAAGTCCCTTAGATAGATAACAATACAGATTGTAAAATCACTCTCTTATCTTATTGAGCAAAGAGTGATAGAAGGTAATTTCTATGAAGGTGTAAACATTATTCTTAAAACTAACATTATAAAGAGAAGCTGTTTATTCCTAAATAGGGGCACTTATGAGATCAATTTAAAGATATTTCAACTCATATGTTTTCACTTAGGGTCTTAGTGATATGGCAAAACCTCATTAAGAACCAGTGGTGCTGATTTTTTCTTTCCCAGAATGGTTACAGATGGTTGTAAAGCCATACAATAAGCATCTAGCGAAAAACTCATCTGCTTCAATCAAATATAGTAAATACTCTTTTTTAAACTGTACAAGTATGAGTCATACGGATATCACTTTCCTAGAATTCTAAAAAAAAAAAAAAAGCACCATGGCTAATTAATGTTCTCAAGAAACAGTCACAGCTTACAGGAAATGAATCGGAAGGTGACAGGAAGGAAGGGTGGGAAACAGCATGCTTTGGCTAAGGATTGTTGGTGAGATCCTTACTCCTGTAACCAGAAAGTGACAACAGCCTTGAGGAGAAGAGCAATGGTGTTTGCATATTTAAACTCAGATTTGACCAGACTGGAAATGTAGGGGTGGAGAGAAAGAGGAAAGGACTGAAAGGTGGGAAGAATGAAAGAAGCTAGCTAGAGGGGCGGGGTTCAGAGGAAATGGTTGAGGGACCCCTGTTGCTGCTGATCTGGTCTGGGCCCTGCCTTCAAGTTGCTTTTGTGGGTTTAGAGTTTCATAGGACCTCTGAGTGTTCAGTATGGGCACATCTGGCCATTCAGCTCTGTGGCTTAGTTGAATTTGTGGCCTATAGCAAGTCATCATGTAACCCTCTGAAGGAAAAATGAGTCAGATTCATGTACTGCAAAAGGCTAAGTGACATTTGCTTTGTGCGAAGAAAGCAGGGTGCTCCTCATGGCTGTGTGCTGGCATGTAGTGTGCATGGTTGTTCTTGTACTTTCCACGGCCTGAGAGCCAGGGCAGAGGTATGAGAGGAACCAGAGACCAGGCCTGCCTGGAGGGGCTCAGGCTGCTTTCTCATCTTCCAGCTCAGTCTTTACACTGGGTTACAGCTCCCACATTTCCAAACAAACCCTTACGATAAAAGGCTCAACACAGGCTTATTTTTTCTGATGAATGGCTTGATGGACGTGAAACCTTTTTAAAGGTCTAAATATCAAAGCAAATTTCATTACATGCTTTTTGAACTTATTTGTCAGAAAGAAATCAGGATTCTTCCGAGAAACTGGAAAGGGTGGGTGTCATACTTCTAGCAATTCCTGAAAATCCTCATGCATTATTCATTTTCCTGGCAGAAGGGGCTGTGAGGGCTTCTGTTGGTTTGCAACATCAGAAGCATAGCTATATTTGTTGCAAGGAGGTATGCTACACTTTTTCAAAAAGTCGTTTAAATGTGCCTGATTGTATTAATAATTGGGGGGTTAGGATGGGGAGAGATGACCATTATATAATCCAGTAAATAATCAGGTATGGCAAATACCTAAAGGTTGGGGCGATTTGGGCTGATTACAAGGAACCAAAAGTATAGGCAGAATCCTCTTTCTGCTCTGTGTCTGACAGGGGCACTGGTAGCCCTGTAGTGGATTCAGTGAGAAGAAAAACCAGGCTTCACTGAGAACCTAAGTACCATCTGCCAATCCATCAGCAAACATTGGAAAGTCTCATTTGCATGTCATATTGTTTTTGTGAAAATGACAGTTTTACTGAAAGGAAATAAGAAGCTAAGAAATCCTGACTAATGTTTACAATGTATCATAAAAGTCAAGACTTGTGTTCAAATCTACAACTAACTAGCTGTTTGACCATGGAAAAATCATGTTATTTCTTTGGGTCTCAGTTTCCCTGGAGGACTGGGCTTTTGCATGAGCCCAGCTCTAAACTATCTTTAAGAGTCTTCTAAGTTTCCTTTAATGTATTTTGGATATATTTTAGCAAGGAATAGAGGACAAATAATTGACTTTCTAAATAACTCAATATTATTTATAAGATATATATATGTATACATATTGGACAGGCAAGTTAGGGTAACATATTATTGACATTGTTTCCAGTAACATCTGTGTTTGTAGTAATAGAATCTTGGCCCTGACCTTTTTGAAGGCACATGAGAAGTCGAAGCCTCCTTGACCTTTGTAGGTGCACATTAAGGAAATCATTACTGCAGTTGGGTTGCCAGAAATATAACAGAAAAGACAAAAATGACTATAATACACTCTCAAATCTACACAGAACAAAAAGGAGTTAGTTGTAAGAGGACAAATAAGGGTAAGGAGAGTTGAAGAATGGAAAGGATTCTCCCATCCTGAGCCAAGAGGATATACTGGGAGATACCTTCCCTGCTGAAACCTCAGTAATGGGTTCTTCTTTTTTGTTCTCATCTGGACATGGACAGTAGAGAAGAATGAACTTTCCTGGCTTGGTTATTGTTTGTACATACATGTTCCATGGCCCAGGAACCCACTAAACAGTTGCTGTCATCCCTGTCCTGGTTGGAGGGAGACCTCTTTTGTATTTTTGGTTTCCAAAGTCTCTCATCTTTCTTGAGTTTAATATGCAATGCCTGCAACAATTCTTTACCCAAGGATTCCGTAGTCTTATAGCTTTACAGGGCATGGGAGGAGATGCTGAAGTCAGGCAGTGTGCTTTCTTGCACCACCCTTGGTCTCTCTCTCTGTGTATGTGTGTGTATATGTGTGTTGGGGGATGAGGTAAGATCCATGTAGGTTCCCAAAGGGAGTTTCCTGGGCCTTGAGAGAGTGCCTCTGATGGTTAATTTTATGTGTCAACTTGAAAGTTATTTTTTGGATGACATGGCATTTAAATCTTTGAACTTTGAGTAAGCAGATTGCTCTCCATAATGTGGGTGGGTCTCTTCCAATCAGTTGAAAGCCTAAGTAGGAAAAAAGACCAGGCTTTCTGAGCAAAAGAGAATTCTCTAACAGACTGCCTTCGGACTTCATCTGCACCATTGCTTCTCCCATCTCAAGCCTGTTGGCCTGAATTGCATTGCAGATTTGGGACTCACCAGCCTCTGAATTGTGTGAGCCAATTCCTTATTATAAATCTCTTTATATTTACACACACACGCACAAACACTGTAGTTCTGGTTTGTTTGTTTGTTTTTTCAAGACAACCAGACTCATAGTGTCCCCTGTGGACTTACCTATTTCCTTCCTCTCCCTCTATTCTCTTTACTTCCTAATCTGTTCTCTCTATGTCCTCTTCCCCCTGTTGTTGCAGGTTGGGATTCTGGGAAACAGTTAAGGACACAGGATCTTTATTAGGTAGTACATATGGGGTTCATAGCCATGAAAGAGAGGTTGTAGGAGCAGCATTCAGATGAAAGAGAAACAAACTTCAAAGTTGTCCAATGTTAACCTCAGCCACCCCCATGGAGGGGAGTGTTCTGGAGCTAAAACAGCCTGTCTGAGTTTTCGCACACTGGGCAGAGAGGCCAGCCTCCATGTGCCCATCTCAGGCACTGAATACAAGCAAGCCCCTGAGCCAGGTGGCTCCTTGAGCGGAGGCCGACCTGCAGGCACTGGGGCTGATGGTTGTTCACCAGCAGAGCTCCCAACGGCTGGGACAGTGAGTCAGTCATCTCCTGAAGGGGCAGGTACGGGCTGTGTTTTCATATCACTATACCTGCGTTTGTTGGCCACCAGTAGATATACCCCGCCCCCTCCCCCCCTTTTTAGGTACCTAACTTTGATCTAGACACTAAATAAAATATCTAAGAATAAGACTACATTTCCCAGTCTTTCTTGCAGCCAGGTGTGGCTTCTCACTTTTGCCCAATGTAATGGTAGAAGTGTGTGTGTGCAGCTTCTACAAGGTGTCCTTAAACAGAGCACAAATGCTTTTCTTCTCTCCATTTTCCTTCCCACTGTACTTACTGTAAGGCAGATGCAATGACTTGAGGTCCAGCAATCGTTTTGTCCAAGATGTTACCTTGGAAATGGAGATTACACATGGCAGAGCAGCACTGAGAAGGAGCCTGATTCAGAGCCCCACGGATTATCTACCAGTCTTGCTCTAGCGACCTGCAGAGTTCTTGAACATGAGAGAAAGGGAGGGAGGGAGGGAAAGAGAGAGAAAGAGGGAGAGAGAGAGAGAGAGAGAGAGAAGAGGATGTATTTAAGTCATTCTTATTTGCGAATTTTATGTTGTTTTTTCCTGAAACTAATTCTGATTTATACTCTCACATCCCCACTTTTATACTCTTTTTCAAAGTAAAACCCCCCACTCCCTAGAAAAGTAATCAAGTCCTACACCATTTGGTACTTTCTTGTGTTTTGCATCTTCTATAATGGCTTTCTTCTTGGCCCAACTTCTGTTGGTTCAGCAGCAAAAAGGGCAAATTCTGGTCCCTGAACTTTGGCTAGTAGGAAAGAGTGAAAGGGCTTCCACCCCGGCTTATGGTTTACTCTTTCTTGGAATGTCCATAATTAAACCCATCTCACCATAATAAAGATTAACATCCTTCTAACTGTAGCCATTTGATTAGTGTGAAAAACTTGTATTCCTCCTATCATGTACATTTGACTCTACTTCATGCAAACTAGTGCTGAGCCCTTTTATGTTAAGGAGGAATTTGACCTCTTTTTGCTCTGAGTTACATCACCAAATGGTATTATTTTAATTGACAAGGAAAGGCTTCTGCCCACTCTTCCCTAGCCTTGGTGTAAGAAGAAACTGTACTTACCTTGCACTCCAAATTTGGGGCAACTTGGGCATACGTTGGGAGGTGACAAAAACTGTGATATGGGAAGTAGAGGTGGGAAAAGAAGAGGAAACAATCAGAAGGAGCAGCAAGGCAGGTGGGTGCCCATACCCATTGTGGAAGACAAGCTTTAAGCTTCATGATCCTGCTACTCATGCCCTCATTTCTTCCTTTGGGTGTGGGCAGACCCTGCGGTTCACTTCTAACAAACCTGACACAGCAAAGATAATCAGATTATGATTATGTGTAGGTAATCGCATTATATACAGTTGTAATTCCCATCTGGCAAGGAGACCCCCTCCTTTGCTGCCTTTGAAGAAGAAAGCTACTATTGTTGTGCGCAGTCTATGGAGGTTGTGGTGTGATGAGGAGTTGAGTGCAGCCTCTGACCAATAGCCAACAGGCAACTGAAGTTCTGAATGCTAGAACTACAAGGAATTGGATGCTGCCAGCAACCTGAATGAGCTCAGAAACAGAATCTTCTCCAGCCAAGCCTCAGATAAGGCCGCAACCCCAAGAAACACCTTGATCACAGCTTTTGAGACTCTAGGCAGAGGACCCAACAAAGTTCCTCCTGGGTATCTGACCCATAGGAACCATGAGATAATGAACGTGTGTTGTCTTAAGCTAGTAAGTTAATGATAATATTGTTATACTGCAATAGATAAATCATATATTCGTAGTGAGTTTGACCTTAGAAAGGGACAGAATATGCGAAGTCCTTTGAGGAAGACTTTTCAGAGCAAGGTAATTATGCCCAAGAACACTGTGGGTGGAAACACAGCAGGTGAGAATAAAGCTTTGCTTTATACTCTGCTGAATATTTTTTAAGAGGAAAGAGGCTGGGTAAAATGCAAAGAAGGCTGGAAATTCAGCAATTTGGTACAAAAGTAGCTAGAACCAGGAAGGGATTAACAGCGAGAACTAGCAAGAAAAAAAGGCTATATAAAGATTTGTCACAGAGAAAAGAGACATTTGAACTCTTAGGGTAAAGGGATTAAAGTAAAGGCAAAAAAAAAAAGAATAGTCATAATTTACAAAAATGACGAGCCTTGGGGTTTGGGCCATGGTGCTGGAGGAGGTGGAGGTGGTGATAGTGGTGGTGAGAGGTTGGGTTCTGCCTTTAGATTACGGGTGGCTGGCAAGAAAAGCATTTCTGAGAAAGGATGTTTTCAGGGGACAAAACAGCGAAAGGGATTCACAGTCTTCTTCCATGCGCTCTGAGTCAGAAGGCCCGTGTCTGAGCCTTAGATCCATTCTACATTATCAATATCACTTTGGCCAAAGGACTTCATTTCTCCAGGCCTTAGTTTGCACTTCTGTAAAGTAGGACTAATTCTATGATGGTGTTAATGATATAAGTGCCCAGGTGGCAGATAAGAAAGGCTTAATCAATAATAGCTTAAAATAAGTAATGACTAGATGAGGAATCATAAGATTTAGTCAAGTTTAGGGTTTCTATGGTACTTGTAGTGATCAAATTGTATCACCTCTTTGAGCTGAGAAGGCCCATCAAGGTATTATGATTGCTCCAAACAGTGATTTTCTTGCTTGGCTACATATTAAATTGCCTGGGAGGTTTAAAACATATTGATGCTTGGGTTCTACTCCTAGAGGTCCTGACTTACTTGGTTTGGGTTTCCAGCTTTTGAAAAATCCCCTAGATCAAGTTTGTACAACATGTGGCCTGTGGGTTGCATGCAGCTCAGGACAGCTTTGAGTATAGTCCAACACAAATTCATAAACTTAAAACATTACAAAAATCTTTGGTGATAGTTTTTTTAGCTCATCAGCTATCATTAGTTTTGGTATATTTTATGTGTGGCCCAAGACAACTCTTCTTCTTCCAGTGTGGCTCAGGGAAGCCAGAAGATTGGACACCTCTGCACTAGATGATGCTAATGTGTAGGCAAGCTTGAGAATCACTGCCTTATCCCTCCACTGTTCCTTAATAGTAGCCCCTGATTATTTCAGGTAGAATGCTTTTGTTTGCCCAGCTAGATGCCAAGGACTTGTGGATTCACCTATGTGTTATCCTTTATTTTTTTGGCAGAGTAAGAAGCACAGAGGACTAGAGGTTGAAAGACCTGGATTCTTGATCTGGTTTTTCCTAACTGACTGTGAGATTCTTGGTCATAATGAGATTAAGCATGTACTAAGTTCATACACTATTCCAAGTACTTTGCCTGAATTAGCTTATTTATT
>PVKE010002180.1:0-53704 GCA_004027555.1 Craseonycteris thonglongyai
CAGATTCATAAAATCCTCCCTGAATCCCAGGTCCATAAGTTTAGTGCCAATGTTTTCTTCTATGCAATTGATTGTTTCCTTTCTTATTTGGAGGTCTTTAATCCATTTTGAGTTAATTTTGGTATATGGTGAGAGATCGCAGTTCACCTTCAGCCTTTTGCATGTGGTTTTCCAATTTTCCCAGCACCATTTACTGAAGTCGCTCTCTCTCTTTAACATCAGCCTTTTATGCCCTCATGGCTGGCCAAGCTTGCTTCAATATCAATTGGGTACATCCCTCATGGATAGACTGGCACCCTGCTGTCCCTGAAGGTGCTTGGCACCCTATTTTATCTCTGGCCTCGCAGATACCAAGATAGAAACTATCTATTTTAACACCCTGTTACACATACTCATACATCATATCATTGAATGTGCACAAGGACCCGGCATCACAGAGGTCTGAATCTCCGTTTTGCAGATAGGAAAACTGAGGCTCAGAACTCCTTCCTCTCTGGCCTCTCAGGCTAGATAAATGCTCATAGATTATTTGTCTCTCAGTTGCCCCAGAGAGCTAAATGCTGTCCCCAGTCCCTGGATGCCTCACCTAGACAGTGAGTCGGGTCTGATTATCTGCTGTTTTCTCTGTGGGACTCTGCTTCCCACCCAGTCATTAGAACATACTCTATCCCTAGACAGGCAGCACCCAGAGAAGCTGCTGGCCCTGATTAGCTGGCCCTCTTGTCCACTGCCATGATAAGCAGCTTGGTGGGGAGACAAATGGATGTGATTATTAACCTCAAATGAGGGTTAGGGATTATCTGTGGATTTTCTCTATCCTTGCAGCAGACACAGTGGAGAGGGCAGCGGGTACAATTAGTACCCAGGGGAGGGATCCAAGCACCTCCATGACTTACTCAAATCGTACCAAAGCTCAAGAGTCAAAGGAATTTGGGTTTGGATCCAAACTCTGTGACTTCAGACAAGTCACTTCACCTCTCTGAGCCTGTTGCCTTTCTCTATACAAGGAACTGGAGACACGCTAAGACATGATCGTCCCCCATTCAAAGAGGATCACTCTACAAAGTTCAGGTTTGAAGGATTTCACATACAGCTACAAAGCTCTACATTAATTTCCTCTGTACATCTCACCTCCTATTGAAACTCCTTAGCAACATCTTGAAAGAACAAACTGAACTACTATAAAAACAACAATAATAGCAATCAATATTTCCTGAGCTCGTCTTAGATGCAAGCACTTTACAGGCATACTACCACTTAATCCTCTCAATAATCCTAAAAGATAGATCCTATTTCATTCTCATTTTAATATAAGGAATTGTGGTCTCATATGGCTTATCCAATATTACAAAGTCAATGAGGGGTGAGGCCGGGCCTAGAACCCAACCAAGTTCTAGTCCCCAGAGCCAATACTTGAGCCCTCTGCTAAATGTCTCACGTGCATGTGCCATGATTTCTGTGGAATGTTCTGATATGGGTTTGAATTGGCTTCATTAGAGTGATCTTTATGCAATCTGGTTGAACTATTTCTGTGAGCACCTGCTTCTTTGAGTTCGTTTTTCATCATAAACTGGGCGTGATAAAGTGTCCTTTCCAATGGTGGTTTTGAGGACTGAATGAGATAGAATAAATGTTCAAGAAATCTGTTTTCCTTCTTTTCTCCTCAAAAATTAGTATAAATTGATTGGCTGAAACAATGACAACTGAGATTTGAGAACATCAATAAAAAACATGAAAATAAGTCAAGTATAAATTGCTAGTGTTGGAAATTGTCTCCCTATCTATTAGTGTGTCACATGTGCTATAACTTTTGAGATGTTGTACATTGTGCTGACACTAGAGCTAGGTGACATGGAAAAGAGAGTGCAGAAGGCGTCATTCTCACTGATCCAAAAAACATTCACTGAGCCACTTTTCCCAGCACTGTAGGTTCAAAGATAAACACAACTGACGTGGTCTTTGCTCTCATGGAGATTACATTCTGGTGAGAGAAACAGAAAATAACCAGCAAATAAGATGCTTTGAAGAGCAGCAAGTGCCATCAAAAATAGACAAGGTAACCATAGAAAGTGTAACCTGGGAGAAGGGGCTATTTTACAGAATGTGGGTGGGTAAGCCTTCTCATTGGAGACATCTATACAAAAGCCTAAATATTGAGGAACAGTCAGCCATAAAAGGAGCTGAGGCCCCAAGCTGGGAATGAAGTATATATTCAAGGAATGAAAAAGAGAATCTGTGGCTTGTGTGCAGTGGGAAACAGGGTAGGTGGTAGAATAATAAGATCAGAGAAACAGGTAGAACCAAGAGATGTGAAACATTCACAATCATGATAGAAAGTTTGGGTTTAATTCTGAGTTCAACTGGAAAGATGCCATTAGAGGTTTAGGAGGCTAATAACTTGATCTGTTTCACACTTTTAAAAGCCACATTGGGTGCAAACAAATATGGACATTTGATTTATAAAGATAACATGCAGAACAATACAGGGAAAATGATCTTTCTTTCAATAGGGCAGCCACAGGGTCAAAAAAAATTAATTTTAATCCCTACTTTCTACTATACACCAAAATCAATTTAGTGTGGATTGTAAATATAGATATAAAAGGTAAAACAATAAAGATTATAAAAGATAATAAGAGGAATATATTCATGATGTTGGCTAGACAAAAATTTCTTAAACAGAATACAAAAGCACTGACTTTGAAGAAAAATAGATAAGTTGAACTACTATAGACTATTAATAGCAACTTTTATTCATCAGAAGACACCATCAACAGAGAGGAAAGACAAGCCATTGGCTTGGAGAAGATGTTTACAATATGTTAAGCCTCAAAGGATTCCTATCCAAAATATGTAAAGAATTCCTACAAATCAATTAAAAATAAGGGCAGATGTCACAATACAAAAATTGACAAAAGTTATGAACAAGCACTTCACAAAAGAAGTTTTCCAAATAGTCATTAAACATGTGGGAAAGTACTTCATTAGTCACCAGGTAAATTCAAATTAAAACCACTGCATATATATAGAATGGCTAAAAGTAAAAATATGCTGATAATATCAAGTGTTGGTAGGATGTGGAGCAACTAGAACTTTCACACACAGCCATAGGAGTATAAATTGGTATCCAAACTTTGTAAAACTGTTTGGAAGTATCTCATAAAGCTGAATAGATGCACACCTTACCCATCTATTTCATTTCTGGGAATATACCCAACAAGAACCCTTACAAATATGTATCAAAAGATCTATAAAATATCTAGGAACAACCCAAAATCCATCAACAAACTGAGAAATTGTCATATAGTTGAATACTACACAGTAATGAAAAGTAAAATACTGCTGACACAGACAAAAACATGAATGAACCTCACAAACATGATATTAAAAAAAAAAGAAGCCCAACACAAAAGAACACATACTGCATTGTTTCATAAATCAGCAGCATTAAATCTACAGTTTCAGGAGCAGAAGTGTGGTTACCTCTGAGGAGGGATAAGGGGGTGATAGTAAGTGGGGAGTCATGATTCAGACACTTAGCCTTCTGTTGCACTGTCTATGCACTGATTACACAGTTGTGCTTACATTGTGATAATTAAACTGTTTGCATAACTTGTGCTCCTTTCTGTATAAAATATGTTTCTTAAAAATCAGTTTGAGTAGCAAAAGGAAACAAGAGAGACCAGCCAAGAAGCTGCTGTAGTAACCCAGGCAAGAGATTCTGGTGGTGTGGCTGAGGGGATGGAGTGGGGAGGGAGAGGAGACTAATTTATGGTATGTTTGGTAGAAGAGCTTAATTGAGTTGCTGATGGATTGGATGCTGAGAGAAAGAAAGAATTCAACAGTAGCCCCTGGATGTGTGACTCAAGAAGCCTGGCAGATGTGGGACCACTGGTCTAGATGAGGCAGACTGGGAAAGGAACCAGCACCATTCAGATGCTTTCACATTTTACCTCATTTATTTCTCCAGTTACCTTCTTTGTTAAATATTTTTATCTCCACTTTACAGAGGAGGGAACCGAGGCTCTCAGACACAAAATTATTTGTCTGGGCTTACACGGGTCTGGGAGGGAACAGAATGGAGAGATTTTACCTGGGAGGCAGTCGGGTAGAGTGTTGGAGCCTGCAGACTCAAGTCAAACAGCCAGGGTTTGAAGCCTGCCTCTGTCAGGGTACAACCTTGGCCAAGTCTCTTGACTTCTTTTTTCTTCATCTGCAAAGTGGGGATAAGAATCATGCCTACCTCCATAGGGCTAATGTATGCCAACGGGTGTTTAGGGGCCTGATATGAGAAACAAGTCAGTCATCTGTAAATTAGCTATCATCAGGGTCTACGTGGACTTCTCCGGGGGGTGGAGAAACAGAAGGTAGATTTGAGTTCTTGAGCCAAGACTGAGTTTCATTAGCATCATGATTACCCATTGAAACACTGAAACAAATGATGGCATATAATATTACTGCCACATAGTAGAGACCATCCGGACCAAAATCCAGAAGCCAAAAGACATAAAGTGCATAGAGCAGAGGCAATCCTGGCTTGGTGGGGTGTTGGCTGCCTGGATGACAATATGCCGTTCTGTATGTTGAAGAGGAAAATTGTTGTGATTATTTAGCAACCCTTTTGGGCAGCTAAATTCCAGGCTCCCTCGGGTGCTCAGAGGAAGGGGGACCACAGATGTTTACTTTGCAAAGTCAATAGGTAGAAGAACTCTGCATTCTTGGATTAATGCTTCCCGTCACTCCTCTCTTGTTTGAGTTATCACAGCAGCCTCTAAACTAGACTCTTCCAATTCCGTCTTCTCCAACAAATACTTTCAAAGTACCTACATTGTTCCAGGTTCTCTGCTAGAACAGCCCCCAGGCAGGGTACCCTCATGGAGCTCCAGGCCCATATCTCTCCAGAGTGACATTTCTTCTGCTAGAAAGCACTTTGCAAACTGTAGAGGACAGACCCAGTATCGCAGCTATGGGGTGGCCAAGATGATGATGGCAGTTGTTAATATAGAGCTGTCATTGCCTTCCAATGGCTCATCACTACCCGTAGGATAAGGTCACACAGCCAAGTCCAAACTGCATTGTAGCCCCCTTAGCCATCCCCTATGCCTTAGAGCAGCCTCACACTCCAACCACACCAAACCACTAACAGCTCCTTCATTTCCATACCCCAAGGCCCTTAAATATTCTGTTTCCTTCATCTGGAAATTCCCACTTAATCCTACAAGATCCAATTACAACCTTCTCTAACTCTTCCCCACAGGTAGCACTCACCCCTCCTTCCTCTCCTTTCACGGCACTCTCAACATGGGTGTTTCTCACTCAGGGTTAAGATATAACAGAATGACCTAAGAATCATCTTCAAATTTGAGTCCCCTCCCTGCTCACCAGACATTCACAGTCAGTAGGTCTGGGGTGCATAATGGTTTCAGTCAAACAAAGTCAGTTTAAGTCCCAGCTCAGCTGTTTACCAGCCTCGGGACCTTTGCCAAATTACTTAACCTCCCTAAGGTTCTGTTAGCTCTGTAAAATGAGGATAGAAATAGGCAGGAATGATTAGTGGAGACAAAGGGTGTATAATACTTAGTGCAGTATCTAACATCTGGGAAGCACTGAACAAATTGTAATTGCTATTGAAAAGATTTCGGTTTATTCTGACCCTGGCAGCTATCCATTTCTGCCCCATCCTGAGTATGCAGCAAATTGTATTCTGATCCGTTGTTCCCATGCCCGTGTCCCTTACTGATGTGACATCCTGGAGGGCAGGAGCCATGCTTCAGTTCCAGAGGGGCCGCATGTCGCACGATGCAAGGAGCTACTGTGTGACTGTGGTCAGGTCAGCCTGCCTCTTTTGGCCTCAGGTCTTTTTGATGTTGAAGACAATAATACAAACCAGATAAGATTGTTACAAATATCAAATGAAACTGGACGTGACTGTGCTTTGTATTCGCATGGTGTGGAGCAGTGGACTGTTGCTATGGTTTTGTCATTCAGGATGAAAAGGGGTGTTATTCACGCTACCATTTCACAGCCACGTATCCATGGCCTCCACTACCTCTGCTTCCCTATACCAAGGAATATCAGCATGACCCTCTTTCTTTAAACATTCTTCTTTTATATATTGTTAAATGTATTGGGGTGACATTGGTTGATAACAATTACATAGTTGCCAGGTGTGCAATTCTATATGACATTGTCTAGGCATTGCATTATGTGCTCACCGCCCAGAGTCAGCTCTCTTTCCATCACCATATATTCTTTAAACATTCTGAATGGATGCACACCTAATAGAATGTTACACAAGGATCTGCACAATAGTCAAGTCTTTCCAAGGAGAAAGGAACTATGGATGCATTGGTATGAGGTGAGTTGCCCTCAGAATGCTAACCACTGGGAATAGAGCACTCAGCTAAACAGACATCCTCCTTGCCTCAGGAGAGTTTCCATCCTAGTTGGGGGAAAGCAGGTGATAAATAAGTAAACATGTACATAAAACCATTTCAGAGAGTAATAATTACTGAGAGAAAATGAAGTGGGCAATGTTATAGATTAATTGGGGAAGCCAACATTAGATAGACTGGCCTCCTTAGGAGGTGACATTTGAGCCTAAATCCAAAGGACAGAAAGAAATCAGTCATGTGAAGATCAGGTTATGAGGTTCCCAAGTAGAGAAAACAGCACAGGGAAAGGAAAAAAAAAATTTTTTTTTTAATTTGTAAAGAGCAGCTTAGTGCAAAATGGAGGCCACTGTAGGTAGAATTCCTGAGTCAAGGGAGTTTTCTGTGATGGACAGGATGCTGTCACATGGGCTGCTCAGGCTGTGGTTTTAAATATATATGGAAATCAAATGAACGATCAAATGAAGGAAAGGAAGTACCTTGGACCTCTGCTTCTCACATGACATTCATTCAGCAGATATAATTTAACATCTATTGTATGCCAGTTATCACGCTAAGAGTTTGGAGATAGAAAGAAAAATAAAACATGCAACCAGTTTTTATAAGCCTGGTAACGAAGAATATTGATGCCTAAGCAATCATAAGACAAGGCCATACGAAGTCTAGGAGAGGGATGCAAAGCAGAGGAAGTGACTGTGCCTTAGGCATCAGGGAAACTCAATGAGAATGAGTTTCACGTGAAGATAATGCCTAAGTAGTAAAGGGGGAGAACATTCCAGTCAAAAGGAGCAGCCAAGGCAAAGGCACTGGGGTGATTCTGTTCAGAATGAGTGGTCATTCGTCCTGGTAAGAACACAGCTGGAGAGGAGGTCCTGGGTCTTCTCGGTGAGAGACTGAGGACTGCATCTATAATAGATGTGTTATATATATGGAAGGGTTAGAAAGCTCTCTCTGGGGTACGGTAGATGGTAGACAGGAATGAGGTACCAGAAGCAGTTAGACCAGCGAGTGGAGTTTGCAGCTTAGCAGATACAAAATCTGCATTTGGTTATTGGTCACAGAAATGGAGAAGGAGGGAGAGGTATTTCCAAGGCTTTGTCACCTAAACAACCAGACCCCAAACTTCAGGGAAGAACTGACTGTATGGGAAACTCCCCCATGTCTCCCTCCTGGTTTCACAGACACTTCTGCTGGCGCCCTCTCTCCTCCCTGTCACCAGCTCCCGCCTCCTTTCGCAGGAAGCTTGGGTCTCCCTGGGAGCGGGTCTGCCCTTGGGGGAGGCCTCTCAGCCCTGTGCCCTGCAGCTCCTGTGACATTCGGGGGGGGGAGGAAGAGGGGCTCAGCGCCCCCAGCATGCACAAGTGCTAGCCCAGGCAGGAGGGAGCGCCTCCGCGGAGGAGTCCAGAAAGAAGAGGAAGAAGAGGCTCGCCAGAATCTCAGTCCCGGGCGCCCAGGTCGGCCGCGGAGGAGCTGCAGCCTCCAACAGGTTCGTAGAACGCGCGCTCGCACTCTGTTGCTGAGCCGCCACCTCCTCCGCTGGAGCAGGTTCGCCGGAGAGACCCCAGCCATAGGCCCCGCGCTGCGGAGCTCCCTGAGGGCGGCTGCCTCCGGCCCTCTTTCTTTCTCTCGGTAGCTCTCTTCCGGGGCGAGGAGGAGGGTGCCACGGGCTCCTTGCTGCTTCAGCACCACCTTGGGGACAGCTCCCGCGCCCAGCGGGGTCTGGTCCCGGAGTCAGTACTGCACAGGCGGACAGCGGCCGCCCGGATGGCTCCTCTCCTCGGTCTGGGTTCAGCACCAGGGCCGCCGAGGACAGTCGTCCCTCGCCCCCGCGGGCTCCGCTCCCCGCGTCAGCACCGCGGCGGAGGACAGCTCTTGCCAACAGCCTGTTTCCTGGCAAGCAGCGAACAAAGCCGAGGAGCTGGGGCCGCGCGCGTTCCTTTGGGGTGGGTGTTTGCATCGCTCAGGGGATTTTGGCATCCCCCAGAACAGTGTCAGGAGAGAGCTGGGGAAGGGGGCCTACTCGTAATCGCGCGTCTCTGCCTGAGTCTGCAGTTCGCCCAGGCCTGCCTGGCCGCGCAATGGCGAGTCCCAGCTGAAAGTCGGAAAGAGGGTGGGAGGGGAGACTGGCACAGAAGGCCCCAGATGGGGGAGCTGGGACTAAGCTAGGAAGGAGTGCGCCGCCCCCTTTTCCCTCCAGACCCTCACCCCCATCCTCGCTCAGGACTGCGGACTTCCCTTGGACAGCCTAACGCAGATGCCCAAGGCTGGTAGCTGCAATCACTGACTCTTGCTGTCCTGGAACATCCCTAGAAAGTGTGAGGTTGAGTTTCCGTGGGGGAGGGGGCTGAGAAACTGCCGCGGGGAAGCCGCAGGAACGGGGCGGATACATGCTCTCCCTCTTGCTCAGTGTTCCTCCCCTGCCTCCGGAGTTAAAGCGCTAGGAAGGAAGGAGGGTGGGAGGATCGGGCAGCGGGCTAAGAACAGCTTGGCTCTGGGAGATTGCAATGAGCAAGAAAAGAGGTTGAAGAAGTATGAAGAGCTTAGAGGTTCCCAAACAGGGAAGCTAGTTCAGCAGCAGAAAACCAAATGTGGAAGAGGAAACCTTTCCTCTGTGAGCTGAAGCTGGGTGGGCCCTGGATTATGTGATCCTTTGGAGCACTGACAGTCTCACAGGACATGGGGCCAAGGGGGCACAGGGAATTTGCCCAAGGTCACTCAGCAATTTCGCAGCAGAATTGGGCCTAAACCCCAGGCTCCCCAAATCCTGAGCCTGTTGTGTAACATTCATAGAGAAGTCTTTTAAAATCCCAGGTGCAGGGAGAAGAGCTGAGTGGTTATTTCTGAGCCCAAATCTCAGCTCTGGCACTTACTAGCATATGATCTTGGGCAAGTGACCTTCTGAGAAGACAGGTTCAAAGTACCCACTGTGGTGAGGGTATAATCAAATGTCTGCACAATGAAATTACAGTGGTGCCTAGCACACAGTAAGTGCTAAAACAAAAATGGCAGCTATTGTTCCTGCTCTTACTCCCTCTGTAAATGTGTGCTGAGGACCCGTTCTGTGCCAGGCACTAGCTGTGCCCTGGGGAGACCAAGGAGTGTCCTGAGGAGGACACAGACTGGCAGAGGAAGCCAGAAAGAAAACAGTTGTGGTATGATGTGCTAAGTGCCTTAATCAAGGTGAATATACCAGGCTATGTGATCTCATAGAGAATACGGGGACAAGTACTTCAGATAGATGGAGCAGGGTGGAGAAGCCAAAGGGTGTGAGAACTCACAGTGACCAGGGTGATGTCATTGTGCCAGAGGGTCCTTGAGATGGGGACCCTGAAATGAGAGTGGAGAGAAAGGCTGGAGCCAGTCTCCAAAGGACCTTTTGTGATAAGATATTGCAAATATGTTTTTTAAATAAAAAGAATAGTATGATAAACCCCCACATACCCATCATCCAGCTTCAACAACTGGCTAATTCTGTTTCATCTATGCCCACTCTCATCACACACACACACGCACACTGATTTTGAAGCAAACACAAGACATCAAATCACTTAGTGCAGAAGGATTTTTAACATCAAATAACAACTTTGTCATGCAAGTCCTACTAACTCAAATCCCAACTGTCCCTGCTTGATCTGTTCTCAGCATCCCTGTCCTTCACAGAAAGTTTCTGGGGCCACAATATAGTAATGAACCATGTGCTTTAGAGAAACTATTTCAGAAAGAAGCAAGGGGTGTATCAACGCTCAACAGGTTCTACCTTGCCAGTATGGTTTATATCTATGACCTACCCCGCACCCAGAGGCCAGTGACTATTTGCAAGGGCAATCGACAGGCAAACTGGGCCCTGCAAGGAGAAAGAAAACAGTGAGAGCTTCCCTTTCAAAGTAATATGAGCCCTAAACTCATAAGAACGGGAGGCTTGAAGTCACAGAAATCACTGACTTGAAAATCACCAAACCCAATAACCACACTTTACAGATGAGGAAGACAAGGGTCAGAAATGGAGAGTAATTTACTCAAAGTTCTACAGAGCAGAGACCAGACCCTAGACCTTTGGCATCATAATCTAGAGTTCTTGTTAGCTCACCATTGTGCCTAGGAGATTAGACCCTAGAGTTTCTTAGCCCATAAGCATGGGAAGCCATTACCTTCCCTGTAAGGAGGAGGGGGGAATGGGAACAAAATATCCTGCCTAATTCTCAAGAGAATAATAATGAGTGGCAGCTGGTCTTGGAGACACCTTGGCACATTTCCCTTCCATATCCTTTTGAAGAAAGTCGGTGATGGTGGCACCTAGATTCTGGTCACTAAGCAAATATCCTGGCTGGCTCCTTGGTTCTCATGAGCAAAGGCTCTGCAGGCAGACAGCAGAGACCTCACTTTTGTGAATTTTTGCCCACCCTGCTTGCCTCCACCAGATGCATGTGAAGCCTCTCTTTTCCCACTGGCCCCCCATGTGGCTACAGACCTGCTCCATGGACGTGTTAAATGAGTCATGTTTGGCTCGGGCCCTGGGAGGGCTCGGAGCTCTTGTGCCTTTCCGGAGCATGAAGTGTCTCCTGTTACCGATGAAACTTGTCGGCTATGATACGTGTGTGTGCTCCCATTGGGCTCCAGGTGCTTTGCAAGTCAGCGTTTTCTCTTTGTCAGGGATGTCCCAGCCTGCAAAATGGGGAGGGCAGCGTCTCACAAGCTTCCCTGAGTCTTCGGTGGACAAATGAAAACCCATGTAAGGAGTGCTAAGCATCCTGGTGAAGTCAGCAGAAAACAGGTCAATAAAATTGCCTTTACTTCTGGGAGTATGACTGCAGTCAAGACAGAGGAAGGAGAGAAAGACAGCAAATTTCAGCTTGTGACATTATCCCAGTTATTAGCCTAAGATGAGACCGATTGAGATACTGTACAGTCTATATTATATTACATTTATTATAGTATTTGATCTGGGCCTAGCTGAATAGTAATAGGAAGGACCCCAAAGGGACCTTGGTGAGCATCTCCTTGTCCTCCAGCACTTAGTCACTGCGTGGCTATTCCATGTCGGGCATTATTCCTAGTGGTGGACAAGACATACCAGATCCCCACTCCCACAGGGCTTACACACTCATTAATAACAACTAAACAGTAAAGATGAAAACATTTCAGCATACATTAGGGAAGGTGTGCCTGAAATGGTAACACAAGCCCGAAGCCCGAGTAAACAGAGGAAGTCAGTGTGAGGACACAGAGCAGAACATGCCAGGCTGAGGATGTAGCTCTGGCTGAGGCCCTAGTGTGAGCCGGGATTGTTTGGGGACAGGCACGAGGCCAGTGTAGTTGGAGCAGAACAAGCAAGGGGGACAGTGGCAGCAGAGGAGGGTGGGGAAGGGGCAGGGGCCAGACCACACAGTGCTTTCTAGGCCATGCTTAGGAACTGGGATATTTTTTTTTTCTAAATTCAATAGGTTGTCACTGGATGGTTTTAAATCAGGAAATGATAAAAACAGCTTTTGTTTTTAAATGATGTCTCTGGTTGCTGCATGAGAATGGATGAGATGGGGCGTTGGGCTGGGCACAGAGGGGCAGAGAGGGTAAGATAGAGCTGCCCCTCATCCGCCCAAGCAGTCAGCATCCAGCAGAGGAGACAATACAGAAGCAGAGCAGCATTACCCCCATAAGGAGGGCTGCCACATGGAGGGGTGTGCAAGGCAATGTGGGAACACAGAGATGAACACAGAGAGGGAAAGGGACCTACACACAGTCACACAGCCAGTTACTGTCAGGACACTGTCATCTGTCCCCTCTGACCCAATATTGTAGGGCAAGGGCAGTATATATTTTGTTCTCCCATTGCATCCTCAGGGTTAGAAGAATGCCTAGGATGTGCTAGTAAATACATTGCTGAATCATGACCATAGAGGGCAAGAAAAGTCAGAAACCTTGAACCCTCCAGAAAGTCAGTGCATTTTAAACAGTAGTGAAATTGCCCTCAAGAAAATAAACCAAAATCCTGGAGATGTTGACCTGGGGGCTCAAGCCTTTCTGAATCCCAGCTTTTGTGACAAAAGACACCGCCATCCACACTCCCCGAGACACCGCCTCAAGTTGCAACAAGCATTGCAGCATAGGGTTCAGGAGTTAATCTTGGTAAAGTGCCTGGAAGATGAAAACCGTTCCCCCAGATATTCAGCATGGTAATTGCCAATGCGGAGAAAATGTATCTCCGCCTTTGCTAGAGCCAGACCTTTGTGTTGCACAAAAACCAGCCATTAGAATTCCTGTCTTTGACTCGTCAGGAAGCTGTGACAGCCAAGTGGGCAAGCGGGGTCTTGCAGTTCAAGCAGCAGATGGCACAAGGCTCAGAGGAATGCAGGTCCAGCTTTCACATTGTTGAGTGCCTACTTGGAGCAGGGCATGGGGCCAGGCACTCCTCCTCCAAACTGAAAAGGACGCCAGCCCCAGCACTCCCTGGCTGGGTGATCTTGGGCACGTCCCACCATTTTCCCTGAACTTCAAGTTCATCATCTATAAAGTGGGCATAATGCTGTCGGCACCACTGGGTCATTTTGCTTTTGATTCTGACAATATGTGGTTAGGATTGTCATCCCATTTCACAAATGTGGAAATCGATGTGCTGGGGGTGGCTGATTGATTCCCTAACACTCACTGAGCACCTCTGATGAGCCAGTACCATTTTAAAAGCTGGAGAGACAATGAAGAATAAGACATGATCTATGCTCTCATTGGGCTCATGTTCTCATGGGGAGACAGAAAATGGCAAGTAAACAATTTCACCAAGTCATTCAAGTGTTAGGAAGGAATTGAAAGAGGGGGTGTGCTAAGGGGAGCAGGGGCTGCTCACATAAGGCAGCCAGGGGAGACCTGAAGTAAGAGGCATTGAAGCGACAACTGGACCAGAAAAAGTGGCTGGCCATGGGACACGGTCCAGACAGAAAGTGCAAAGGCCCTGGGGTAGGGAGAAGCCTAACAAAGTCACAGGACAGAAATGGAGTGAGCAAAGGAGAGGGTGGGAGATGTGAAGGCAGAGGGGTTGACAGGGGCCAAAGCTGGGAGGACCTTGAAGACTGGGTGAAGCAGAGGGGGGGGATCTAAATTGCCATTGAGTCACTTCCCTCAGCCACCCCACTGGTAAGGAGCATGATGGGGCAAAGCCCAGGTCAGAATGATCCCCTGGACGCCCTGCTGCCACCTTTAGTGCAGGTCGGCCAAAGAGCAAGCGCAGTGATGGGTTCTCCTGCAGGGAAGTAAATCCACCGACTGGCTGGCTGCCGGGTGGGCACCACAGAGCAGGCAGCCTCCTGATGCAACAAGGCAGACGGGGAGTGGGGAAGACATAGGAGCGAAGCAAAGAAGAGAGGCACCTGCCTTGGGTGCAAAACATAAGGGGGTGCTAATCATCAAGGCACACATTTGGTGCAATGTAAAAAAACAAAAACAAAATGAATGCAAAAAAAAAACATCCATGATGAGTAAAATATCAGAATTTTCAAATAAAGACAGGATTGCAAAAGAGGCAAGTTGAGGGTGAGACAGAAGGGCTGAGTCATACTGAAAAGGACCTAATCCTGACCCTGGGATTTTGCTCAGCTGCAGACACACTTCCGGGGCCGGGTGCTGCTGCCCCTGGGCATCAGGATCGGAGCTGGTCTGCTCAGGATGAACTGAAAGTAAGAAACGGTTCCTAGTAGGGGCCTCAGGGACCACTGCCCACCTCAGAAAGTGGACACAGAAGGAACCCCACAGCCAGAAAGGGAAGCTTAGTCTGTTAATGTCCAGTATGTTGTGGGACCCTGAATATGGTGCATTGCCCCTCCAGCCTCAGTTTCCCCATTGGTGACCCCAAGGCAAATAAGATCAAGTCTCCTGCATTCAATAAGATGACATTTGAAGTCCTCCAGCAGCAGGCTACTCAAAATGTGGACCATAGACCAGCAACATCAACATCTCCTGGGAGCTCATTAGAAATGCAAATTCTCAGCTGCATCCCAGGCCGCCCAAATTGGAACCTGCATTTTAACAAGACCCCCTGGGATTGGCATGCACAGAAAAGTCTGAGAAGCTGGTCAATTCTTGGCACACAGAGGATGCTCAATCAAAGATAGTGCTGCCCTCTCTCTGCTCACCTAACCCTGGGTTAGATCCTGACTTCAGGGGAGAGGAAAAACTCAGGGTGGGGAGAAGAGATCCTAAGATGGCCACCTCATTCAATTTTAAGTGGTCGAGTTTTATAGCCAAGGAGCCTAGATGAGCTCGATTCTACATACCCATATAATCCCTCTGTTTGCTCATCTGGAAAATGGAAATAATAGCAAGTACCTTACATGGCGGTTGTGAAGATAAAATGAGTAAATCCCTCAGCATAATGCTTGGCATATAGTAAGTGTTCAAGAAATGCTTACTGTTATTGCTGGTGGGGAGGGGCATTCAATAAATTGTTACCAAGCATAGCCCTTGTGACAAAACAGGTAATATTGTATAGCCCTTTGTCATTTATAAAACACTTTTGTTTATAGCATTTCAACTGACTCTCATAGCTCTGGGTGAGATAGCTTGAGATATACTCATTTTACAGAGGAAAACAACCCAGCCTCAGAGAGGTAAAGTGATTTGTCCAAGTAGACTAGGATTTAAATCCCTGGTGTCTGACACTAAAATCCATGCCAGCAACAGACCATCCAACTAATACCGTGGGAAAGATCAAAAACAGAATAAGACAATACTAGACTCTGGAGATGTAGTTGTCCCGCCTCATTTTTTCACAGAAGGGAAAACTGAGGCCTGGGGAGGGGAAGGCTCATCCAAGCTTGTCCAAGGTTACTCAGACAGAGGGTCAGCTGGGGGTCAGAACTCAGCTCACAAGTCTTCCAGCCAGTCCTGTCCAGTGTCCAGGCCCACCTCCCTCATCTGATTAGCCAGCCTCCACCTGCTGAGCCCAGGCTGCGGGCAGCCTGGGGGGAGTGGTTCCCTGGACAGGTCCTGTGGACAGGAGGCATCCCAGCTCCACCTTCTCTTGCAGCCCAATCAGAGGCCAAGAGTGCAGACACTGGTGTTGCCAAGGTGAGGGCTGCAAGGTTGCTAGGACACCGTTTGGGAGCAGTCAGGTGGCAAGGGAGACCTTGGCTAGAGCTGGGGCTGGGGCTGAGACCAGGAGTTGCCACCGTGACCTTGGGGGTTGGGGGAGGACCTCTAGCTCCGCAGTTCTATTGGCCAAAGGCAGGGTTAGGTGGCTACGCTCCATGCCCATCTAAACCAGGAGGCAGAATGTGATCTATCCTTACACCACAGCTTAGCAAGCCCAGCTACTGACCCCTCCCATCCCCCCAACACACACACACACACACACACACACACACACACACACACCACCCCCCACCCCCCACTGTCCCCAGAAGGAGGTCTCTAGAATACAAAGCCCTGTTAAAAGCTCACGCCCACTAAAGTCCCTCATCACCCGCCTCATCCTTCTGCCCAAGGCTCCGGCCAAACCAAATTCCTCTATGTTCCTGAGTAGAGCCTTCGTCCCTTCTGCCTGCAAAGCCCTCTGGCCCCACTGCAGCCCACGCTCAACTCACCTTCCCCGGGGAAGCCCTCCCTGCTGCCTCCTGGCAGTGTGGCACCTCTAACAAACGTGCATTCAAGTGGGTGCCACACCGCATTTCAACCACCCCCTCTCCTGTTAGTGTGCACATCAGGCTGTGAGCATTTTATATCTCACTCCTAGAGTCAGACTGGGCTCCGGCTGTGAGGTGAAGACTGCTCTGGGCCTCCGTGCCCTCTTCTGTGAGGTGAGGATTATGACCTTGGCCTTGCCAGGCTAATGGGCGTATTGGCAACTGCGGATGTGAAGGGCTTGGCAAAAGACCGATGCGAGTCCAGGGCTGCGGGTGACCTGCTGTTTGTGTGGACACCACCAGGCCCAGCTCAGAGAGCTCAGGAATAAATGTGCGCTGACTGAACTCCTCACCTGTCTCACAGCTGCTGTGTGCAAGGGCTCTGTAAACAGCAAGGACCCGCTCAAGTGCAGTAATTCTGATTGCTAACAGCCTGGATGCCCACAAGCCTCTGGGCCTGAGTCATCCTGGCAGGCTCTGCGCCCCCCACCTTCATTCGTTGAACAAAATGTATTCAGTGCCTACTATGTGCCAGGCGTTGTGCGCACTGTTTGGGACTCAGCAGGAAGTAGACATTAAACAGTTAATGGCACCTCCCACCTTTCTTTCTTTGTCTTCTTAAAGGTCAGCCTCATGACCCAGGGCAAAGATGACCCTGCCTGACCCCAGGGAGGTGCTATTTCCTCCAAGACACCTGCTCCCTGGGATATCAGCAGGCTGGGCCCATACAAACCCCCGCCCCACTCCCCCCACCCGCCTCCCCCAACCCCCACCCCCAGACGATCGGAAAGCAGCAACATCTGCCTTATTTCCAGTTTGGTTGCTAGTTTTAAACTCAAATACTGTCAGCTCCCTGAGAAGAGGCAGCATGCCCGTCCTTTTTACTGTGGTATCTCCCGCATTTAGAACACGACTGGCCTAGTCATGTACTCCAGATGCTTAGCAAGTCCTGCTAGGTGCCAGGGCCCCACCTCACCGAGCTCCTATTCTAGCAGTGAGGTGGGGCTGGAGCAATTGTGTTCTGAAGTAGTGGTCCCATGGAGTGCTGACACCCGGCAACAGAAAAGGCCTCAGGTCGCCTTATCTGTTGGAAGCCCTGCTCCCCTGGGCCATCTCTGTGATCCAGGCCAAGTTCTCAGTCCCCATCCTCTGTAAACAAGACGAAGCCCTCTGCTTCCACGAGGCTGGAAGGACTATAGGTTGGGAGGGAGAGGAAACAGCTGAGGAGGAGGAGTCAGACTGTACTCAGGCCCTAGAGCACACGTCTCAGCACCTACAGTGGCCGAAGCCTTGGCGTCCAGCAGGGTGGAAAGAGTGAGGACTGTGGGTTCTGATCTGGCTCCTGGCTCACCCCTGTGGGAAACTGGGTAGATCATGCTCCCTGTCCTTGCCTGTGTTCTCATCTTATTAAAATTGGAGGGGCTACAAAGCAGTAGATATCCTCACAGACATTATCTTACTTACCACCACCACCACCGATAACAAGCACTTGCGTGACACCTATGTATGAGGCTGCTGCTAGTAATAGCCCTATTTTACCCATGAGGAAACTGAGGCTCAGAGAGCTGGAATCCAAACTCAGATACGACTAACAGTAAATCCCATCTATTGCCACCATCAGAAATCACGTGTAAGCCAGAAAGTAGTGTGGTCTGTGGTACCATACAAGTGTTGCCTGAATCAGTGACCAAAAGGGCAACTGCAGTCAGGAGAGCAGGTGAGGTGGGGCCAGGGGTTGGGTCTGAGGCCCAGCAGGTCCCTATCCTGTTCCCTGCCCCCCACTTGCTGGAACCCACAGCCTCAGTGGTAGCCTCAGGAGAGGCAAGGGCATATCCTGGGTGGGGACTGGGGTACAGTGCCCATTCAGGAAGCCAGATCCCCTCATCCACCACTCCTCTCTTCCCCTCCAGGAAGCTGTGCATGTCTGGTATGCTAGCTCTGCTCCTTGATTAAAGGTCCCTGCATCCCAGCTCAGCCAGGAAGCAAATGTAAGGGAATCCCCCGGGGTCACCCCATGGGTGATGTTCATAGTGCTTCCCATTCGTGGTGAGGGGGTCATGATGACATTTCCTTCCCCTGATCGCCAAGAGCATCTTAAGTGGAAATGAGGTGGACCAATTGGACAATGTGATGGAATGGTGTTAGCATGTGTTTTTAGAGCTGTTTACAACAGAATTTCTTATTCTTCTCAATGATGCTGCCCCCAAGAAAACCTTAGGTGGGTATTATGATCTCCAGTTCACAGATGAGGAAATTGAAGCTCAGAGAGGGAAAGGATTCACCCAAAGACATACAACTGGTAGGTGGCTAAGCCTGAATTCAGACCTGTTTTTTCTTGTCTGTAACCCCAAGTGGCCTATGCACCTTGTAGGTGCTTGGTACATGTTTGATGAATGAATGAGTGAATTAATGAACTACCCAAGATCAGTGGCAGGACAAACCAAGGCTGAAATCTGGCTCTCCTGTCACTCTTAGTTCCTATGTTCTCTCTGCTGAGCTGAAGCTCAACACACACACACACACACACACACACACACACACACACACACACACACACACACATGCCCCACCTCGATACCCTCACTCCAGGATCTCAAGCATCTTGCATGGTGGCCATTGCCCCTCCTGCTGCCAACAGAAGGATAAGGTGGAGCAGGCAGGCTCAGTCCCTCCTCCAAGTGGCCCTGAAGCTCAGACACACCCAGCGTCCCTTCATGCACATCGCCTCTTCCCCACCACCCACCACCAGTAATCCAACATGCAGAGTTGTAAATTTGTTTCTTTAAATAAACAGTCTTGAGTTTCGTACCAAATAGTCTTTTAAGAGGAGGAACGTCTCCAGGCCACCTCGTATTTAGCACACAGCAAACCACATATTTGCACAGAGAGAGTGTGTGTGGATACAGAGATCGCTCCGTGGCTACAGATACCGTTGCTCAGCCAGATGGGAGCTATTTATGATGCTGAGTCACCCATGGTGAATGCCACTGAGGGATTCCAGGCTGGGCTCCAAGCCCCACAGACCTCATAGCTCTCTGCCTCTTCCTCACACGAGAGAGAGAGAGTGGTCCCCCATCACCTTGCAGGGATGGAAGGGGACATTCTGACCACAGGAAATGGAGACTTTCTCATAACCCAGTACTAATTTCAAGTCCTTGTTCTCCATCCAGAGCACAACATCCTTAAAGATCACCTAGGCAAACCCGTTCAGTGCATAGGAGAGAAAACTGAGACCCAGAGAGGGAAAGCACTTGCCCAGTGTCACACAGCAAGTCAGTGGCACTGCTGGTCTTAGAGCTCAAATCTATTTGCTGCCTGGGGCTCTTTCCCTTCCCCCAACCACCTTCTCCAATGTTTTATATCCAATGTCCTGCCATTTCAGCCCACTGAGGAGCTTCCTGTCTGAAAACTTGGAGATGTCACTGAGCACTTCCACCCTTGGGCTCCTGCAGGAGGGGAGCTGAGGCTGGCTTGTTGGGATATCCCCAGTGATTAATGCAGGACCCGCATACACTCGATGTTCAGTGTACATGCACTGGGTGTTACATAAGACCAAACTCAGTACCAATTCCCAGGGAACCCAGTTTTCCATTTGAAAAAGCACCCATTTATCTCCACCCTCTCTTTCTTGTCTCTAAGCCAGTTCTCTAGCCATGCAAAAATAGACTCCCTCCCACGTACCACCCACCTCTGCCCAATTCCATAATGAATAATTGTATTAATAGGCTTTGGTGTAGAAACGTGACAGAGGCTTTTTGTGAAAGTCACCTTTTATCTCCCTTATACAGTTCACTTCTCAAAGAATTCTAATAAACTGGTCAGGTGGGACTCTACCTTACATAAAACATTCAATAATCCCCTCTCTCCTTCCATATAGAAAGTGTTTGTTTAAGCACTCAGTGGTCTCTATCCTTTATTTTAGATTCTATTGGCTTGTCCTAAGAGACAGTGAGATGAAACGGGAAGAGCACAGACTTGGGAATCAGGGCTGGGTTAAATTCTAGCTAGCCAGGCACCGGTTCAGCAGCCACACTGATTGCTGTGAGAACCACATAAGAAAATGTCTGTAAGTGCTCAATGCACGTTTGTGAATGAATGAATGAATGAATGAATGAATGAATGAATGACTCAGAACCCATATGAACCAGATCCTAAAGGATGAGGAACAGATTGACTCTGAAGACAATCCCAGGAGGGTAGTTTGAGAAGTCTTGGGGAATGGGCTCCAGGAATTAGGCTGCTGGTTGGTCTGTCTCCAGGCCAGAAAAAGAAGCTCTGTCTCCAGTCCCTTGTGCAGAGGGTTGCTCAACTCAAGGAAAACTATAAATCTGGACTCTGGGTTCAACATGGAAAACTCCTTGAGAGTAAAGATTGTGTTTTCTTACTGGTTGGGTTCTACCTTTTCTAAAACTAGAGCCTGGAGTAGGGTAGTCTGGATGCACAGTAAGTATGTACTGAGTTGAGCTGACTTCGCTTAGCCTGGCTTGACTTGAGTTGTTTTGAGTTTGCTAATGGACTCAA
This sequence comes from Craseonycteris thonglongyai, assembly GCA_004027555.1. Classification (NCBI taxonomy): domain Eukaryota; kingdom Metazoa; phylum Chordata; class Mammalia; order Chiroptera; family Craseonycteridae; genus Craseonycteris; species Craseonycteris thonglongyai. The sequence continues at coordinate 20,522 of PVKE010002180.1, forward strand.
CTCTAGGACCTACCAAGGAGAAGCTTCCTGGGACTCAAGCTTAGTTTAGTCCTGGTCCCAAAGGGTGATGTTCTGGGGATAACTGGGGCCTTCCAAAGACAGATGCACTCAGAAAGGACCAGGGCCATAGCCAGGACTGGGGGAAGCATGCCAATCTTGGCTGCATCAGGGGGTGCCACATGCTGAATGTCATTTAAGTTTAGGAGGAAGGTCAAAGACTTCATCCTGTGGGCAAAAGGCAGATTGAAGGCAGGAGCCAGGCAGAGAGCTTCATGGTACAGATGCTGGCACAGCGGTAAATGGGTCTTCCTGTTGGAGGGAGGGTTTGGGGATCTGAACGAGGCATGATTCTAACTCCAGACTTGCATCAAGCATTAGCTGCTCAAAGGAACAGTGACCCAGGAACCAGAGTGGGGAATCAGACAAGGCCCTGGCACTCCACCCTGGAGGAAAGGCAGCACCATGGGGGGGTCCCCAGGCTGGCCCCCTCTCAGGCACTGCCCAGCACAGGCTGCAGCCAGGCACCCAAGGGTGTCAGGAACTGAGGAAACAGTGAGACTCAGTGAGCAGTAGCTCTTCAAACCCTGATTGCATTTACCTGTGTCTGTCTCCGGTGCTGGATTCGGAACCTATCACAGTCACTGTATCTATTTCTCTTGTGTCCTGTGAAAATCTGGGCACAGGTTAGAATCAGTGGATGATGAATGAATAATTAGGTCAGGGTAAGGTTTGTAATGCCAGTGGAAGATTTAAGATGGCAAATTTCAAGATTTAAACATGGCAAAGGTCCAAGGTAGATATGTCCAGGTAGAAAAGATAACACAGACCCATAAGTTGACCCTGAGGAGTCTGGCTCATGGGGAAAGTTGCATTAAATGGAGTTAAGAGACAGGGCGCTGCACGGTGGGTGTAAAAATAACATCCTGCAGAGTCCTGGGCTTCTGAGACAGATTCTAAAGGGCCATTATAGAATGGGTTTGGGCAAGGGAAGTTCCCCAAAAAGAAGCTCTGGATCCCAAAACCCCATTTAAATTTAAAAAGCTTTAATTTGATCTGTTTTATATGTTGGATTCCCACACAGACTCATTTTTAAAGGATTCTTTAGATTTTTTAAGGATGCATTTGGAAAGCACTCTGTTGAACGAGCCTCCCTATTTAGTAAAATTGTCCAGGTTCAGATCTCAGCCTCAAGGCTTTCGACCTACAGGACTTCGGGCATGGAAGCCTTTGAGCCTCTGGTTATTATCTGTAAACCATCTTTCCAAGGATGTGTGAGCATTAACTAAGACGCTACAGTATTTCCAAAGGCTGGCACGTGTATGATCGATGGTGTGCACAATGATTTTTAGGTAGTATGTGAATGAACAGTTATTTTTTCACAAGTCACAATTGGTGTATATTAGAAAAATATAAGCAGCACACAAAACTCTGTGATTTATGGAAACGTATAAGTATTTCCTTTTCAAATAAAATACTGTGCTTCTTAAAAGGTAAATCAATTTAAAGAAAAATACTAAGTAAATGAAGAGTATTGACATGGCAGAAATCATGAAGGTGGTTCATGAATGACTGAAATGTGGGGAAAAAACAAGATATCTATGTGAAACACCTATCACAGTGTTACTTCAGAAGGGCTCAAATAAGTTAGTTTTGTATCCTCTCCATTTTAATTTGAGATGGCTGGACTAGAACTAAGCTCATCCACTAGGGCAAACTAGTTGCCCAGGCCTGGTCTGTCTGGAACACGTGTGTGGTGGGCATGGTATGGGCAGCAGTGGTCAAGTCTAAGATAAGAGTAGTGGTCAAGTCCAGGCAGGCCTCAGTAGTCAAGTCCAAGATAATAGCAGTGGTCAAGTCTGGGCAGGCCTCAGTGGTCAAGTCCAAGATAACAGAAGCGGTTAAGTATGGGCAGGCTGCAGTGGTCAAGTTCAAGATAACAGTGGTCAAGTCCTGGCAGGCAGCTAGCCACAGGATCTCAGAGCAGGCAAAGGCAGCCGAGGCAGCATTTTCCACAGAGTGGACACCAACCACCAGGGCAACCAGTGCCACCCAAGGCTCTAGGAGCAGGAACTGAGGCCAGTTTTTTCGAGGTCCCCTCTGAGATGCTTGGGCCACAACTGGTTGTCCTTCCTTGCACTGCTCTTCTCATTATCACAGCCCCAGGTGGGATAGCACCTGGCCTGAGTTGGGTCCCTTGTCCTCCTCTTGGCTGGCAGAGGGCACAGAGGCTTGATTAGATTCCCTCCAAGGTTTGAACACTGAGGAAGGGATGATTTCCAAAACTAAATCATGGGGCTGTTACTAAAAGGAGAAAGAATGGATTTGGGGTAGTCATAAACAGCAAAGATCTAACCTGAGGTGCCAAGAGAGGACCAGGCCATGGGGTCCTCTGGGCCTGACTCTCTGGGATTGTCCCTGGGGCTTCCTTTCTTTTGCCCTGGCTGGAAGAGTCTCGAGCCAGTAGCAACTACAGCTGAGGTAGGCTTCCGGCCAGGGGCTGGGTCCAGGCTTAGTGATCTTCTGATGGGCTGGGGGAGGGAGACGGCTGGAGAAGCGTGGTTCTTGGCCCCATGCCTGAAAAGGATCTGCTGAGCTGAGGAAGTCTAATGAGAACTGACTTGCTCCAAGGTAGCAAATCCAAATGTCTGCAAGGCCGGCTAGGAACAGATGCATGAAGGGAACCGTGGTGACCTGGAAAACTCATGCCTGTCTAAAGGGACAGCCACTACCAGCTGCCAATTAGGCACATGGTCCCCGTGTTGATCAACATCCTGATGTTATTTTAAGTGAAGCCCCAAATCCAGATTTTTAGGTGAGACTTTTCATTTTTAAATATTGCCAATACCAGAAAAAAAATTAAATACTGAGCTGACCAAGCAATACATCCCACCAGTTTATAGCCCGTGAACTAACGTCTGTTCATCTTACTACAACCCAGATGAGAAATCACTTCCTCCAGGGAGCCTTCTGTGACTTGCCCCTCCTTCTGCGTTACCACCTTTTCTTTGGACTCCCATAGACTCTGTATTTCCTTCTATCACAGCACTGACACTGCATTACAAGAGCGGTTTGTTTTCATGTGCTGCGTGGGTGCCCAGCATGCCTCGCTCTGTCTGTGCCTGTCACGGTGCCTGACACAAGGCCCTGTGGCATTGATGAGAGGGGGACTGTCGGGGTGGCAACTTGTCAACGTGGCTAAGTTGTACAGTGCTAACAAATTAATCCTGGAATCTCTGTGGCTTAGTACAACGAAGGCCTGTTTGTCCCGCATACGATTTCTGCTGTGGGGCCAGCAGCTCTCCAGGCAGCTTCCTTCAAAGCGGTGACTCAGGGATCCAGGCTGCTCCCACCGTTAGGAAGCAGGGGAAGACAGCAGGTGGAGAACTCACACCCACGTGTAAGTGCCACAGCACAGAAGTGAGGTGCTGGCTCTCTGTACAGCCAGCCCACTGGCCAGAGCTAGTCCCATGAGCTATCTCATGGTGAGGGGCTAGAAGTGTGAGTGGAGCCCATGACTACAGCACAGACCCTCGGGGCCTCGGGATCCAACAGGCAGACTCAGGGTGCTGGTGTGCAGAGGTGCCAGGGCCCAGCACTCAGGGGTAATAGTGGGGGGTTCTTCATGGTCAGTGCATGGAAGCACCTCTGAATTCGTAATGTTTAACTCAAGACATCCAGCAAAAGTGGAAAAAGAGTAGGAAGAAAACTTCATTGGCTTTAGCTTTCCACCTTTCCTTATTTTTTTGGATCAGTAAAAACCAGGAAATGAAAATCAAGTTGATGGAAAATAGAGGTCAGATGCCAATGAGCAAACCATTTAAAGTGAGATCACCAGCTGGCCTCGTGACAGCTCACCTGAGGTCCATGATGACCTGGGAGTGTCTGCAACTGCTCCAAGGCTCTCCCTTCTGTGATCAAATGCCAGTGCACTGGGGGATCCTGACCTTCATTGTCAGCCTTGGCCATAAACTTGGCTGATGGTGAGTCATTGGACCCCTGGTGGGTGGCTCTGAGGCACTCACCACGCCTCTGTCAGGCTGGGACATCTATCTCACTCCTTATTTTACACAAGAGAAAATTCTCCTTCCCTTTCCTGTCTTCTTGCTCCTGCCCTCTCCTCTCCTTAAATCTCACCAAAAGTCCTAGCAGCGGTGAGCAGCCATCAGAAGCCTAGTGCCCACCAGCCCCAACATTGTGTTGGGCCCACCTGAGTCAGAGCCTGACCAGCCACCACTCACATGTGGCCCTGGACCAGTCACTTTATCTCCCTGGGCCTTGGGCTCTGTCTGTCTGTCATCCTTTCCTCAAAGCCTTGTGGAGAGGAGCCAATGAGCCCCCACAATGCCTGAGGCAAAGCAGCCCCTGGATCAGCTGGCACAGGCCACGCCTTCTTGGGCACTTCCAGGACTGGCAGGGCTCCCTGTCCTGCCCAGGGCTCAGTCCTTTGGCTCCCTCCTTCCTGAGGAGCAGAGGCAGCACCCTTTTGTCTCAGGCAACTTCAGCAGGCCCTGAGCGGGATTTCCTCGCTGCCAAGAGCAGGTGTGGCGGGGGCAGGAAGAGCATCCCTCCCCCGTAGGCACCCCATCTCCCTGCAGCTGCCACACTCAGGCTGACAGCCACACAATTAGCCCCAGAAGGGCCTTTCTCTTCTCAAGGGCTCTCATCTCAGAGCCCAGACGCCTTTATTTCGGGAGCCAGCCTTGCTTGGTAAAGTGCTTTGTCAATGCCACCTCCAAGCAACGCCCCCGCCCTCACCACATACACACCACGCTCTGCCACCCTGCCTGTCCTTCCATTCATTAATCCACTCAGCATTTGTTGAGCAATCCAGGCACCATGCTAGGCACTAGGACACCCACCAGGTCCCTGGTCTCATGACATTTCCCCTGCAGGGGGATCGATGGATAAGAAACAAGTAGGTAGATACGAGGAATAGGATCACTTTGGATCACACTCAGGGCCAGAGATGGTGACAGGCAAAGCTGTGATGGGGAGAGGCAGCTGGTCAACCACCCAGCCCCTTAGCACTGAGAGAACTCACAGGCCCTCAGCCTACAAGCGGTGTCCTCTGGTTTGGGCTCTGAGTGCAGCTCCTGGAGGAAAGGGCTGCACTGCAGCTGCCACTGAGGGGAGAGGTCGCAGGATGTGGCACTAGCAGGTCCTGGCTGCTGCTGACACCCAGTTATTTTGTCCCCTCCCCTGTCCCCATTGCCAAGTCCACCAGCTCCTTCAGGTCCACCAGCTCTTTGTCTTGCCTCTTCTGCTCCAAGTAGCAGGGAGAAGTGTCACACAGACTCACCCTTGTCACCAGCTTCTCCCCACCCATGCCATAGATGTATCTCTCCAACTGTACTGGATTCTGAGCAAACCAAGGCCTTTCCAGAGGGTTCACCCAAAAAGCACCAATTCATGAGAACTGACCCCCAGCCAAGGCTGGCAGACCCTCCCAGATCTCCACATCCAGGACTCTCTCCCTTTCTCCTTCTCAGGCCTTTCCCTCTGTCTGTCACCCCCTCACTGACTCACTCTCTTTCTCTGTGTGCCTCTCTCTGTCTGTGTCTCATCTTGATTTCTCCCTCTCTATCTCCCTGCCACTCTAATGCATATCTTAAATGTACTTTTTATCTGGACATTCATTTACTTCAAATACTTAGTATTTTTTTTAATGCATTGAGCCCCTACTGGGAGCCAGGCATGGGGCAAGGAGCGTGGGTCTAATCAAAGATGAGTGAAGCATGGACTTCTCTGGAAGGGGATGAGTCATACACTTGAATAAGTGACATGGGGAGGCTGAAAGTGGCCAATATTACAAAGGACACACTGAGGAGAGCTGAAGAGCAAAAAGGAGGGGGGGTTCCTTGGGGTTTCATGGAGAAAATGACTTTTTAGTCAGGCCTTGAAGCATGGTCATGCAACAGCATGTGGGCTGGCTGCGGGGAGGAAGGTCCTTTCCTGGGGACCTTAGCTCAGTGCCCTCTTCTCCCAAATCTAAACCCTACCCCCAGCATCTATCTGTCTGATTTAATCCCCAAAGTCTCCTGAATAAGAACGGACTTCGGTGTCTGGCAGGCCCAGGGCTGAATCCCACTGACTCAGTTCTGAGCTTTCATGCTTTCATTTCAACCTCTGTAAATAGCCTCCTAGAGCGGGTATGAAATTCCAACAAGACAAAGGGCATGAAAGTGCTTTCCTGCTGTTAATGAGACTCTTTGCTCTTAATGAGGACTCTTTTGGCCATAAGTGACCGAATTCCAAATCAAAGAGCTTAAAGGAAGAAAGATAAGCTTGACATTTCTGATGTCAGGCACACCTGAACTCAGGGGCCCACAGGATGGCCTCAGATGCTCCTTGGTGTCTCTCAGTTCTGCTGTCCTCTGTCACGTAAGCTGTCCCCCTCAGAGTGTCAACACAGCAACCACCTTTCTAACTACCAGCTAAGGAACTCGAATGGAAATAGACACCACATTCCCAGTGATTCCAGCAAAGTTCTGGGGTTGCATCTCAGTGAACTGATCCCTAAGCCGTCCCTAGAGCCAGGCCTGGGCCACACCCTCACCCCTAGAGCTGGAGATGGTATCCTTCCACCCAATCCATAAAGACCATGGGTGGGAAAGGAGCAGGTCTTCCTAAAGAGGTGTACACTGTTACAAAAAGAAGGGGGAATGGGTGCTGGGTGTCACTCCCCTTGGGTAATAGAGACAAGGAACCCAGAGGAAAAGAAAGCTCACCCCTTATCTCTCAGGTCTCAGCCTAGCTGTCATCTCCTCCGAAGAGTCTCTGGTCCTCCAAGGCTGTGTTCTAGACTCCTGCAGCATCCACACTTCCCTTATCGCCATACTCATCACATTTATTAGAAGTTTCTTTCTACTTGTCTGTCTCCTCCACAGCACTCTTTAAGTATTGGGAGGGCAAACACAGTGCCTGTCTTGCATATTGTTGTACCTTTAATGTTGACAAATGCTAGACATTTAGTAAATGAAGGGTGGGTGGGTGGATGGGTGGATGGATGGATGGACAGATGGATGGATAATGAATAGACAATTGGGGAGGAAATTGATGAGATCTGTTTGGGATATGCTAAGCCTAGGCTGCCTGTGAACACACAAACAGAGCTGTCCCTCTAGCTGTTGACAGGTGGACCTGGAATTCAGGAGAGAGGTCTAGGATGGACACAGAGGTTTAGGAGCTATTAGCATGGAGACTCTAATGGAGGCCATGGGCGTAGGCCAAGATCACTGGGAGAAGGGCAAAGTGGAACACCCTAGGTCACAGACGTGTGACACACATAAGTGACAGTTGAACCCAGGGCTGTGTATTTTCAAAGTCTGCGCTCATTCCCTCATTCTGAGGCAAGCTGGCCACCACTGGAGGTGGCAGCAGAGTTAATGCCTTACCCTGCTCCCCTCCCCTCTCAAACCACTCAGCCAGAAGGGAGCATCTGCCTGGGAGGACAGAGAGACAGATTATGTAAACTGTGATTGCCACCCACAGGAGGAGGAGGAGAGTGAATAGGTATTGAAATGTGCTTTCAATAATGCATGTCCTCCTCCGCAGAGGCCTGGGGCTTGGTGAGGGGGAGAGGAGCCTTAAAGGGACCAAGCCTCCCTTCCCTAGTGGCAGCACCCACAGGACCCTGGCCACACAAGTCCTCTGTCCACAACTGGAAGGCTCTGTGGACAACCACCCCAGAGGTCCCCAACCTTTCACCATCAAGGACACCTTTGTCCCACCTCTTGGTCTTAGTGGTTTTGAGTGTTTGTAGATTCTGTTTCCCAAACACACAGCATTTAAGTCATGATTAATTTATTTCCCACATTTTTTATTAATCAAAGACATTTATCTGCCAGTCAGAGCATTGATCAGCAAGAGATATGCCACACGGTGATAGCATACCAATCCAAAGCTAAGAAATATGACAACATTATTAGCCAAGCCCACCTTGCTGCCAGAAAATGCCCTGCCTCCCTCATCCTCATTCACTACTATCTTCAGAAAACCCCAGAGGTACAAGAACCCCAGGTTAAGGAAAAGAATGCTGCCCAGAACTCTCCTTTCACAGAGGAGAGAACTAAGGTCCAGAAGGGTGAATAGACTTGCTCAAGACCACAGGATCAGTGAGAAATGATCTCCAGGTTCAACTGACTTAGAATATGGCAATGAAATAGGTCATCAGGAGATCTGACAGTCAAGAGCAAAGCAAAGGGGGAAAAATCATTCTAGCCAGCAATTCACTGTGCCCCCACTATGTGCCAGACCCAGTAAGTCTGTTCTCCTGCTTTGTTCTCTCTCACACAACAGCCCTGAGAGGTGGGACTTCCATTCCCATTGTGCAGATGAGCAAACAGATCAAAGAGGCTCCCTAGGTTATGTAATCTACTTGGCCGAACGTGTAGAATCAGGATTCCAGAAGGCTCGCCCACGTCTCTCTACCTCACTGGCCTGGCTGGGATGAAGGCAAGGAGGTCATTCAGACCAGGCTGAAAGGTCGGCTCACCACTTAACCAGCTGTGTGAATGTGGCTAATGAGTTTCCCCCTGTGAGCTTCCATTCCCACATCTGGGGAACAGGAATAGCATCTTGTTCTTTGAGGAATCGTGGATTGTAAGAAGAGACAATGGGATTCAAGCCCCCAGCACAGTGCTGGAGATAGCATTCCCTGCCTCCCTTCTCCCCTCACCTTGTTAAAAATCCTCCAAGCTGGCAGGAGCCAGAGTGAGAGATCTGATTGCTTACATCTTTGGGGACTTCCTGAGCTATGGATTAGGAAAGCATTGCCCTGTCCTCCCTCTGTTATCAATTAAATGGACTAGCCCCCTCCGGTCCCATAATTCTAAGACAAGAGCTCTCTTGTGGGATGAGGCTCTCTCACTCTAGCCTGAGTGCTCTCCTGGTCATTGCCATCTGCTTCCACGGCTGGTTTTGTTGGCCTCGGGTCAGGGATGGCTTGAAAATTCCCACCACCCTTCTAGAGATCCCATCTATTTTCCCAAGGCAGTGTGAGGAAAGTAGAGTGGAAATCTCCACTCCCAGCAGCTGGAGAGGGTGACCTTCTGGGCTTCCCCCAGACAACGTGGAGGTTGGAGCCATTGACTCCCTGGTCTCCTCCCCTCTGTCCTAGAAGTAGTTTTAAGTAAGTGCAACCTACTTGGTAACTGGGCTGTAGCACTAAGCATTTCCTTGGGCACAGTGCAATGTATCAGAGGGTTGTGAGGCACCTCTCCATGCCAGGCTTGGGCTGGGTACTGAGGACTCAGGAATGGGGCCTGGCCCTGCCCTCCAGGGGCTCCCAGTCTGCAGAGAGATGAACGTGAAGACAGACTGGGGCACGGGACAGCTTGGGGACTGTGATGGAGGGATGTGCAGGCTGCTGTGGGAGCCCAGGAGAGATTGAGCCCAGTGAGAAAGGGCAATTTCAGATAGTGGACAGATGGAAAGACAGGACTATGTGAGAGCTTCTTAAGGAGGATTGTGGGTTGTCCTAATGCAAGGGGGTGTACAAAAGGGAAGTCTAGATTGGGTCAGAGGGTGAAAGGTCTTGAATGGCATTGCCAATGGACTTTTTGGCCATGGGGAACCATGGCACAAGTGTCTACGGTCTGACTAGGGTTGAATAAAGATCTTTCTGTTTGTATGAAGAAGATTCACAAGGATAAACCAGAGGCAGATGATCCGAAGCAGAAGTAATAGTCCATGAAAAAATCAGCAAGGCGACGAACAAGGCTGGAGAGGTTTTGTGGAGGGTGAACGGATTGAAGTTGGTGGCTGATTAGATGTGAGGATGAGAGAGAAGAAGGTATCTCCCAGGATGGCACCCTCGTTTTGGACCTTACCTGTCCCTCTACTCTGCTAGGTGTGTGGAGAGAGAGGCTCCGCTGATGTCCAGGCCAACCCAGGTCCCCAGGGAAGATATCTCCCTCAAGACTAGAGAGGACGTTTACCTCTTGTACTCCCATACTGGTCAACACACTGCCAGTTGTGTGGCCTTGGGTGAGGCCCCACCCCTCTCTGAACCTCTGGGGACCTAGATCACCCTGCATCTTCTTCCTCTTCTAAATGCCCCTCCACCTCAGGCAGGCATCGTGCCTGCCTCTACATGCTCAGGCGGTTTGGGTCCCAAGCACACTCAGAGGCTCCCAGGTCCTAAGCCAAGCAGCGCAGCAAACGCACAGGTGTGAGGCACCTTCTGTTCCTAGAGGCACTATGACTCATCGCCACGGGGATACCTCCCCCATCTGACAGGTGGAGACAGTGAGGTCTGGGGGAGGAAACCCGCCGACGGGACAGCATGCACCCACACACACCTGACTGGCATCTCGAAAAGCATCATATTCCTGCGCCACAATTGGCTCTCAACTCATAGAGGAGCTTGGGAACTGGGTTCACTTCACAGACACCAACATCACCGAGGGGGAGGGCTCGCTTCCCACAGGTCTCTGCACGAACAGCCTTAAGGCTTCTCTCATTTGATTTTTACAACAACCCTGAAAGGGAGTCCTTGAAGGTCAGGGGGGCTGGTGGTTGTCTGAGGCTAGCAAATAGGCAGTGGAGAGGGCATCGGACCAGTCCCATGTGCCCACACCATGCTTCCCCTTCCCGCCCAAGGATGCTCAGAAGCCCACCCTCCAGAAGGAGGCATTGCTCATTCCTTGGAAGGTCCCCTTTGCCAGGATAGTGAGCTAGAGCCAGAACAGACCCTCCAGTCCCTCTGTTGGTGTTTGCCAAAGGGGTTAGGTGGCCCTGAAGCTTCACCTGTGCTCTGAACAAACTCTGCTGAGCCATTTGGCAAGGTCTTCATCTCCCTACCAGTAAAAGGAGGGACTTGGTCCCTCTAGCACTAACATTCTAGCACTCCATCATCCTCAATCGGCTCACTCCATCTGGGTGGATATGACGCCTCTGACCGTACACGGGCTGACAAAGCATCTTATCGCCCCTGTCTACCCTAGATGAGCCCGGGATGGGGACAGGGGAGACCCCGGTGTGCAGATGAAGAAACAAGAGGCTGCATCTTCTACCCAAGGGCACACAGTCAGGAAGGCACAGAGCCCGGGGTGAGGCCCAGACCCTTAACATTCTGAAGGTGCCTGACCAGAACTCACAGAGACTCAGCCCTGGGCCCCACCAACTAGCTCTCTTCACCTCTTAGCTCTGCTGGCCTCTCACTTGTCCATCATCAAGCAGGCTCTCCTGATGGGGTGGCAAGATGGTGCCATGAGGACCAGGTGTGTGTCCAAGCACTCCCGGTCCACTGGAAAGGGAATGCCTTTCCTGGGAACCCCCAGTGAAGTCCGAAATCGCATTCTGATTGACTTGGTTTAGGTCACATGGCCCTCCCTAAACTAGAGGAAAGCAGTGATCTGATGGTCTAGACTTGGGTGGACAGCAAGGCTATGGTAGATAAAACTAGGGGCTGTCACCAGAAGAAGGGGAATTAAAAATAAAAAAAGGAGGTAAAGGTAATGGAAGCTAAAGACGATGCACCAAAACTGGCAGGTCTTTCCCTCACTATAGTCCTCTGAGAAAACTCAAAGTCATCCGAGAAGGCATTATGGCTTTGGGTTCCATGTTTTCTCTCATTTAATGTCATCCTTGCTGTGGCCCTTCTAGGAGGGTATTATCATTCCCATTTTACAGAGCAGGAAATGCAGACAGAGGTAAAATGCCTTGTGCAGGGTCCCAGAGATCTTAAGGGGCAGACTTCAGATTTGAGCCTCGCTCGGCCTGACTCCAAAGCCCATTCTCTTTGCACATCACCAGCCTATCCCACTGCCCCCCAGATATTTCAGGTATGGGAAGCCTTTTTCAGCCCCAGGTTGAGCCTGGGTGACACAGCCTTCCTGGTTGTCCTGCTTCACTTCCACAGCCAGAATGACAGAGACCTGGGGCAGAAAACAGAAAAAAACAGGTGCCCTCATTCCCAGTCGTACTGCTCACTACAAAGCCACCCTCTCAGAGGATCGCCACCTTGCCAGGTAGGCAGGGCCCATGCCAGTGTCACGTCCATTTTACAGATGAGGAACGTGAAGTCCAGATGGGAGAAGAACACACAAGCAGTGGAGCCATAGCTTGTGTTCAGTCCTACAAGATGTCACATCCCAGGGTGTTTGCGATTCTCAGAGAACCTCTCCCGGAGACCCCAGAACTGAGCTTGGGCATCCCAAAGGAGTCATGGGGAGGCAGCCAGGTTCATCAAGCACCTGCCATGGCCTGGGCCCCGGGGTGTCATTCAGTCCCGACTCCAGCCCTGCCAGGCACATATCACTGATCTGAGACTCTGAGGTGAGCAGAAACCTCATCAAGTTCACGAAGCTGGAAAAATGAATTCAGACCCCAAGGCGTGCTTGCCCATGACCTTCACTCCGCTTTTACAAGAAAGACTTCCCTGCAACCCCACAGTGTGTCACTCTGGGCTCCCACATCAGGCAGGGGCTAATTGGAAGCCAGGAGCCTGAAAACTTCCCGCTTGGCACTGAGTGGCACCCTCCCTTTCTCCACCTGGAGCCAGGTCCATCTGTTCCCTTTTGTCGGGAAGCTAGGGAAGATGAAACTAAATTTAAATACTAATAGTACTTAACATTTGTCTGGAAAGTGTTTTGCACACTAATTAATCCTCCTGAGGCCCCAGGGAGATCTTGTCTTTGTGTCCATATTCTGCAGACTGACCGATGGGACAGGGACCAGGAGGCTGGAGGGTGGAGTCAGGATTAAATGGGCAAGAACCTGGTCGCTCTCCACCTTCTGCTCAGCGGGATAGGGGTGGAGTGATTAAATGCATCCAATTCTTTGTTGCTCCACAGCTAACAAAAATGAAGCTGGAAGCTGGATCCACATTGTAACTTGGCTCTCTACCAGCTGCCTGAGTGGGGCCACCCCTTAAGCTCTCTGAGCCTCGGTTTCCTTATGTGCAAAGCGGGAAGGATGGTCTATTGGCTCAGTCACTGACCAATATTGACTGAGCGTTCACCATGTGCTGGCTACTGGCCGGGCCCTAGGCTTTCACAATGAACATGACAGACCCTAAGGCTCCTGCTCCCTTGTGACTCAGTCTACACTGGGGAGACAGATAGATAATACTCAGAAAATAAGCAAGTAAGGAATACAATTAAGCTGGTGATAGGTTGTTAGGAAACCATTTTTTTTTAACCACAATATACCTCAAAAGTGCTTCTGGGTGACAAAGTGACTCCTATTTTTCTTGCAGTGTTCACTTAGAAATCAGAGATATGTTTCCAAAGTGGAGGAAATGACTTCAATGGACAGAATCGTGGTTCCAGGAACTTTGTTGGGGTGAGGGCACCCAAACATATCCTGGCAAATAGCACCAGCAGCTTCCCGCCCTCACATCCCCGCGTGTGAGTCCATTGTCTCTAGCATTTTCACACCTCCCCTCCTCTGTTAGTCACCTTTACACAGCTGTCCCCTACTCAGGCCACAGAGCCGGCCTTCCTTGTGGAAGTGGAGGCTGGGGACACGTGGTTTTCCAGTTCTGCTCTTTGAAGCCCAAAATTCTACAACTCAAGGGTCTCCAGACCCACCACCACTACCTGAGCCCTGATTCATTCTAACCTTCCTGCCTACTTAGCTTCTGTAGCAAATTCATCTGAAAATAGATTCCATTTCTTTAAAAAATGGTTGAAGAATAGTTGTTTTTGTATAGGTGAGTTGGAGTTAGACCAACTTAAATCCTGACTCTATCTCTGAATAGCTAGTGACCCTGAACAGGGCATACACCTTGCCTGTAAAACAGGGTTTCCATTTGACCAGAGGAAATGAGACCACATGGTGACAAACTGTCCAATTTTGGCTCTGTGGAGGCTCCCCCTAAGCATTTCTTTTTTTTTTTTTTGAGAGGTGAGAGAGAGAGAAAGAAGGGGGTTGGGCCCAGAGCAGTCTCCATAGTTGTACATCATTAGTTATAACATGGTTTTATTCCACACAGGTGGATGGGGGACTGTGTGGGACAGGAACCAGACTGGGGACCTCCTGCATGGAAGGCAAGAACCTTCTCTGCTGAGCCATCCCGGCGGTTACCAGTTGTGCCCCAGTTCAGCACATGGGGTTGCATGGGCCAGAGATGGGAACCTCACAATTGCAAGGCAAGCGCTCCACAGGGAAGCTATCCTGGCATCCCCTCCCTAAGCATTTTTTAACCTGAATTTTTTCCCCTGCATCTTTAACAAGGCTGAGTAGAGCTGGGTTGCAATATCCAACTTTACCACCAGGTGAACCCTGCGTGAGCAAGTCATAAGATCTGTGAAACAAACTCATTCTTTAACAAGCCTATAGCTTCTGTGTCTCTTGTTCATTTTAAAATAGGAGATGCCCATCTGTAGTGGAAGAACTTAATGTCTAGCCTTGCTTAGAGGAAAACTCAGCACAATTCATCACAAGGCAAAGTCAAGAAAACCCACAGAAGCTGCATTATTCCAATGCTATGGTGTGTGGTAATTGTGAGTCACACAACAGGTCTGGAAGGATCACACCTCTTCTGAATTAGTTGGTGCCAGAGAGGCAAGGAGAGTCTTGCAGTGATGTCAAGGAAATACTCCTTACTTATACACATGTAAGAGGGCTCACACATAGTTTATCAAGACTTCTTTCTATAGTCTTCAGCTCAAAGAACATCCTCTGCACTGGGCACACGTGTGTCATCTCTAGTCATCACAACAGTCTGACAGAGGAAACTGAGGCCTGGGAAAGTGGGTAACTCAGCAGACCTCCTGCACAACAGATGGCAGAGCTGGGATCTGAACTGAGAACTCTCTAAGTATGAAGTCCATGTCAAATACATTTGCAGGTGGAACCAAGGAAAGCACTGACTTGCACTATGTGAAAGACCTTGATGGGGAAGGTGGTTGCTAGAGGCCCCTGAGTCCATATGCACTCCACATGCAGTCTTCCATACAGCCACACACGTTCTCCCAAACCTGCAAACTTGTACGTGGACACATACTCATGCACAGTCAGGACTCATGGCTGCACAGGCACACAGTTTGTGCAAAACTCCCAGCAGACCCACATAGAAGCTTACATATGTGCATATGTGGGTACAAACACAGTGACACACAGAGGCCCACCCTCTGTCACATACAGAGGAACAGTCACACACATACAGAGACACACCAGGAACACACCACCTGAACCTACTATGAAGACAGCCTGAGCGTAGAACTGCTATGCGCCTGCTCTGGGCTTCAGGTGCAGGAGGCCCGGTTCTTGCTGCTAGTGAGAATCCCTTTTCTGACCCCAGGGTCCAGGGTCCCCAGCCGCCTCCACCCTGCAGGCTCCAGAGGATCAGGGTCCCAACCCAGCAGGGACAGATGGGCACTTCTACTGCAGAGGCATCTTCTGAAGTGGCTCTCAGATATGTGGGAGTGCCATGGTGCCCCAGGCATGGGCCAAGGGCAGGGGTCTCCCTTCTGTGCCCCATTATCTCATCTGACCAGAAAGGAAACCAAGAGAAAGGGCATGACCTTCTCAAGGTCACAGAGGTCTGGGTCAAGCCTGGCTGCAAACTCCACGCTCTTCCCCTACTTTCTCCTCAGTGTGGTAACCAACGGCCCCCCAGGTCCTGACTCTGCCTTCCTCCCACAGTGTGTCCTCCTGGCCTGGCATCTCTTTAGAAGCTCAGTGCCTATGGTCAGTGCCCTGGCGCCCCAACCCCCCTCCTCAGGGGCCTGGATTTCCCACCAGTGGGGACCATACTCTGGGGGTCGGGTAGTCCTTCCAAGCTCTATTCTTAGAAACACTCACTTCACCTCTGACTTGTGACACCATTTCACAGAGGAGGAAACTGAGGAAAGAAAGACGGCTCCAGTAGGGAGGGCCAGAGGCCCTGGGAAGGCAGTGAATGCGACAGTGTGAGGACCCTTGTCCTGGTCACATCCAGGGAATCAGGAGTCGGGGCTGAGCTAGGACTGAGGCAGCCTTTCCAGAGAACGGGCTGTGGAGCGAGATGAGTCACCCAGCCAAGCAGGCCAGCCGGCCAGGCAGACAGTGTCAGCCACCAGTGTCGGGCTGGCCGTCTCTGAGTCAGCTGGACAGGGTCAACTGGTCAAACGACCGCAAGCTGGCCCCGGCTCTCACCCTCCCGCTCTGCCTCCCTGCAAGCCTTGGGGGAACACGCCAAGCTCAGGGGCATCACTGTGACTGCCTGCCCTTCCTCAACTCCTGATGGGTTGACAGGCCTAAGCGCATCAGCCAGAATTCCCCAGCTGTAGGCAATGGCCCCAGGAGCACACACTGCGTATGCACTCTCTCACACACACACACACACACACACACACACGCATGCTCATTGTGTGTTGCCACACATGTGCACATACTCAGTCCTGCACATCCACATGCACACACCCAGGCACATGTATGTATGCACACACATATGCACATGTAACACTGCACACACACACTCAGAGTTGTACACGTCCATGCTTGTACATACACGCGCGTGCATACACACACGCACACACCCTCACAGCAGCACACCCACCACCTCCCTCCAGCTCATGTTTCTGTGATGAAGGCACTCAGATTTTCCCCAGCCAAGGGGAACCCCAATCCCCACCCAACTCCATCACCTAAAGGGCTGAGGAACCAGCAAGGGTCTGAACAGGGAGCGGGTGGGCGGCTCTGCTGGGCCCAGGGTCAGCTCCAAGTGACCTAAGGGGTGGCCCTTAGAAATTTTGTAGATCGCTCCTCTGGCCAAGCCCTGGGACTGGACAAACCAGCCATGAGGAGGGTTTGCCTACGTGCAGAGCCTCTGGCGAGGCCCCACCCACCCTCTACAGGATGAGTGTGCTGCATCCATTCTCCAAGCCTGTGGGTTCCCAGGGCTCCAGGCCACACCTGCTCAGCCCAGGCTCTGCCTCTCCACCTCACTCCAGCTGTGTGACCTTGGGCAAGTTACTTCCCTCCTCTGAGACACGATTCCCTCATCTACAAAAGGAATCTCCCAGCCCCAGAGAGAAAGAAAGGGATGTTTTAGATGCTTGATGTTTATTGAGCACCTGTTGAATACCACCATCCCGTTTTATTCTCAGCGAACCCATGACTATACTCCTGAGCTTAGAGGGACAGAGCCCTGCATTCACAGCTGCCACAGAGCAGAGCGGGGACTCAAACCGCGGCCCCCACGCTCCTCCTCACCAGCTGCCCTAAGAGCCGCTGCTTCCTGGGCTTCCTTCACTGCCTACTACCCCACACCTGCAAGGTGGGCCTCTGCCTTCTCTGTCTGCAGAGGCCGCTTTGGCACTGATGCCCTCCAGGGCTGCTGAGGTGATCTGCTGCCTGGCAGCTGGAGGGCCTCAGAGCAGCAGGGTGAGCGCCCCCTGGCAGGCCTAGCTGAGCTTGGGCTCCAAAGGCCACCAAGAGCAGCTAGATCCCAGCTGGGCTGCCTTGGGCAACTTGAGCAGCCTCTCTGAGCCTCAGCTTCCTCATATATAACATAGGGAGACTGCTTCTTAGGGGCATTGAGATGAATCAATGAGGCAACAGAGGGCACCAAGGACGCAAATGAGAGACTCCTGAGGAGACCCAGAGCACACACACCCTTCTAGAGACACGGGGCCGCGGAGGACTTTAGTGCCAGCAAAGGGACCAGACGCGTTCGGGGCAATGCGAGGCCACTGCAGGAAGCTTCTTCTCAGGGGAGTGATGTGCTGTGATTGGAGTATTTTAGGAAGATTCTTCTGGCAGCGCAGTCCAGGTTGGCTTGGAGGAGCTGTGTGGAGGAGTGTGTGAGCAGCATTTGTGCCTGGAAAACACTTGCCATGGAGGCCCCTCTCCCTCCCGGCCCTCTAGCATCTGAGGAGGCCTGAGAAGCAGGGGCCTTCTCCCCCGCAACGCAGACAGCGGCCATGACCCCAGGGCCAGCAGCATGCTCCAGGGAGACGCACGCCAGTCCCTCTTCTGAGCGGCGCCAGCCCCTGGGCAATCGGAACACACTTTGCGGCACGTCCCCTTTGGCCGCATCCGTTCTGCTCAGAGCAGCCGGTCTCACAGGACATCGAGTCCAAGGTCCCTCCATGTAGAGTCACAAATACCCGCAAGGGGGAACAGGCCAGTCCCCAGGACTCTGAGCCTCTGATGCGCATCCTCTGCCCTCACCTCAGTCTGCAGCAGGATTAGAGAGTGGGGGGGCTTGCTCAGCTGGGGGTGGGGGGCACGAGCAGAATTATCCCAGATCACAGACTGGCCCCGTTACCAATGACAACAGGTAACCCCGGCTTTCCCAGACCCTGCTGGTCAGCAAGGGGGAAGAGACGGCCTCAGGCAACCACCGTGGGGGGAGGGGGAGGGGGGCTGCAGGCCCTGCCTGGGACCCCCAGTCCCTGTGGCTGGCAGGGCCCTGTGAGGCTCAGGCCTTCTCGCTGTCAGTGTTTTCCGGCCACCAGTGCTGTCCCTGCTGCTCCCAGTCCCCTGCTGGCAGCTGCCTCACTGGCTGATGATCACTACTTATTCATTCAACAAACCGTCTTCAGGGTTTGCTTTGTGCCAGGCCCTGCAGCCCACAGGCTGCTGGTGGAGGCAGGAAGCCACAGCAGTTAAGTGCTGTGGTGGAGGCAAACGTAGCAGGAGGCAAACGCAGCGGGAGACGGGTGCCCCCTCCAGCCGGGGAACTCAGGAAGGCTTCCCAGAATCCACTGTACCTGCTCTGAGGCCTGGGGGAGGGGGACACAGGGTGGCCAGGTACAGCGGTGGGCAGGAGAAGGGAGGAGAGTCCCAGGATGAACAAAGGCAGAGGAGTGATGAGGGGTCAAGAACAGGAGCAGCTGATGTACCCGGTGGGGTCAGAAGGGGCCCAGACGAGGCCCTGCTGGGCTGAGTCTGCAGATCAGTAAGTCAGCCACATAACAAGAGGAGGCAAACGTGCTCCAGCAAAGGGGGAAGCAGGCACGGATGGGGTGTCTTCAGGACATTGCAGGCAGTTCAGCGTGACTAAAAGAGGTGAAGAGGCAAGCGGGGTCGGAGTGAGGGGACCCTTGTTCACCGTGTCAAAAGGAGGGATGTCATGAGCCCTTGAGGACTTCTGTGCAATGGGATGACATTGCTCAGATCTCAGGCTGGGGGACAGACAAGAGAGATAAAAGTATACTGAGGAGCTGGGACATGGGGTAGTTTGGTGACAAGTTGTATGGTGGGTAAAAGGAGCTGGTGACTCTAAGGGGCCACAGTGGGTAAGAATACCAGCTTCAAACTCCTCAGACTGACCAGCTTCTACCCCCATGTTTAGCTCTCAGCTAATGGGGCCCATGACTCTACCCCAGAGCCACAGTGAACATTTTGTGTGCCTTTGGGTAGGTTACTTAACCTCTTCATGACTCAGTTTCCTCGTCTGTAAAGTGGGGGTATCATCTGCCAGTAAGTAGCAGGGCTGGGATTTGAACCCAGGCTGTCAGCCCCAGAGCCTACATTCTAAACCACCTGCTCTCTTTCTAACTGGGGAAGCAAGTCTGTTGGTTGGTTATCCTCTTTGTGAGGGAGGTGGGAACATAACTGTGGACCAGGAGGACAAGTTTCCTCCCTCTATGGAGATTTTATTCTAGTTGGAGACATAAGCAATAAACACATAAACTAATATATTTAAACAAATAAGATAAAATAATTCCAGGCAGTGGCAAGTGTTATAAAAACCACAATACAGAGTAATGAGATAAGGAATGGATAAACTCATTTAAATAGAGTAAAAGAGGGACTGATTGTCTCTTTGAGGAGGAAACATTCAAGCCCAGAAGTGAATACCAAGCAGGAGCGATCCAGGTAAGGATGTGAGGGAAACGTGTTCTAGGCAGAGGAAACAAGTGCAAAGGTCCTGAGGCAGCAACAAGCTTGGCAATTCAGGAAGAAAAGCGTCCAGGAGCAGAAGTGGAGCGAGTGAGGGGGAACAGTGGTGAGGAAGACAGAGGGAAGAGTGGGCTCAGCCCACATGGGGCCTTGGACACCCAAGAAATGACTTTGGGTTTCACTCTGAGTGTGGTGGTTTAATTCTAAGCTAACAGGGTTTAAACAGAGGCAGGCCATGATCTAATTTGTGTTCTTCAGGATTCTTGCATCTGGCATGAGGAGACTGTGTTGTGTGCACTTTGAAGCCAATCCATGTCACTGTGCAAAATGTAACACCATCCATGCTTCAGCAGGTGTTAACACAGAACAACCTGTCCATTGTCACCGGTCACCTCCTGTTGGGTGATGTTCTCGGTCATCTAGCCGACCAGCCATCCTTGAGTGAGAACAGAAGGACTGGACTTGCTTGCTCCATAGCAGTGCATGATGGTGGGTTTCACAGCACTGGACCTTAGTCCATATCTTCCTAGGACTGTTCCACAAAGTCCCAGAAGCTTCCCGAGGCCAAGGAACCTCTATCCCCCACTTCATGCACACAGCTTCAAACATGCAGCCAAACTCCATGCTAGATGCTGGAGGTGCAAAGACAAATAAGACTTGACCTTGAGGGGCTCCCAGCCTGGGGGAGACAGTGCATGAGCTGAGGCTCTGCTGGGGCGTGGGAGCTTTGTAGTGGGTGGGGGCATGGCCCCTGGGCAGGACACCCCTGGACACATGAGGAGGCTCCTGGAGAAGTTCTCTGGCATGAGTCCTGACTCGGGCTTTAATAGGAGGCGACAGGCTTTGGTGCTAGACTTGGCTGAGTTCACATGTTGGCATTAGTGCTTCGTGGCTCTGTGAGCTTGAGGTCCTCAGTCACTTGAAGGTCCAGCTCCTTGGAGCTCCCTCCTGGCACCACTGTGACATCAGGTGCCATGACATGTCTAAAGCACCACATACAGTGCCCTGCACCCAGAGGGCTGTTAGTAAACATAAGCCCCTCCCAGAATAGTACTGGAATCGTCGCTTTGGGGGGAGCGAACATGTGACGCTGAGCACATTTGTCTATTTGGACTTAAGGTGCTGCCCGTGTGCTTCTGACTCGGGCTCGTTGGGGACACAGAGTCTACACAGCGGGCCACAAACACTGCACGAAGATTTGTCAGTGGTAAGATGTACCACGAGGGAGGTGACTGCAAGGATGCTGATTAAAATACTCAGGCTTGCAAGTGACTATTTTTTAGCAAATCAGAGTAGATTCAAGTATTTCCCTATGATAATGTCACATTCAGAATGACCTCAGGTCAGCCAGATTTGGGGCTGAGTGGTGGGAGGAGGGTGAGCGGTCTCCCACGCCACCATCACGGGGAAAGGCTTGGGGAAAGGTGACATTTGGGCTGGGCCTTGAGCAAGGCAGCTCTGGATGTACGGAGAGTGAGTCTGGCAGGAGGCTGAGTGGGCGGCAGACAGAGGCAGGAATGCCGCAGCAAGCACAGGGAGCAGCTGGAGGTTCTTATTGGCTGGAACTTTCTAGATGAGAGTGGACTGTCCAGAACAACAGTTGGAAAGGTAGGCAGGCTTAGGCCACCCCGTGAAGGACCTTGGTCACTGAGATAAGGAGGTTAGGCTCTGGCCAACACGCCAGCATTTCCCAAAGTGTGTTCCGTAGAACACCCCTTCCCTTGTGTTCCCTTGATCAAAAAATTTCTAGAAATGCCACACGCTGTGTCACCCATAATAGCACGTTAAAGGTCCTGAGAATTCCTGCAGGGAAAGGTCTGTTTGACTTCATTTAGCCCAGCAATCCCCAGTCACTTGACTAAGGGCTGGCCCCCTTATTCACAGAAACCCTGCTAACACCCCTCACCATCCTCTTTGAAAGACGCAGCAGAGAAAGGAGCCGGTGTCAACTGCTTTGAGCAGGGTCGGAGCTGTGTGGTCAGAGATGAGCTCACAGAGGATCTGAGTCAGCCCCCTGCAAGGATGTGAGTGAACACGGGGCCAAGCGGGCCAGGCGGAGCGGGGAAGCTGGGATAGCCTGAGGAGCCCTCAGGCATCAGGGAGGAAGGGAGGAAGAGATGGCATGGCATGCGCAGCCTGGACTTGGACCTGGACAGCCATGCTGACTGGGCTTTGAGGCTGAGGAACCAGGGAGATGGCAGAGCCTGGGGAGATGAAAGAGTCCAGCCTGTGAGCGCTAGCTGCACCACTCTGGAGCCATGAGCCCGTTTTCTCATCTCCCTGAAGATGCCATCAGGTCAGGGGGCCAGAAAGAGGTCCTAAAGCCCCTCTTCGCTGACTGAGCACTCAGTCAACTTGGGGAGCCCTCAATGAAACACCCTAATGCCACCCTTTCCTTCCATAAACACTCACCAGGTGCTCCCTGGGCAGCGCCTCAGAGATGACTGTGTCTCCTTGGAGACCAGCAGCTGTGCCAAGTCACCAGGCAGGGAAATGAGAGCCAGCAAGGAGCCTCCACAAAGTCCCAGTGAGGTGGGGACCAACTCTTCCCAGGGGAGGTGACGTGTGTCCTGGGTCATGACCAATCATAAGAGGAGAAAGGGCATCCACGCAGAGGCCACAGCCACTCCTAGTGTAGAGAGGGGCAAAGAGGAATAAGCTCTCACCACAAGACGTCACCTCGTAGCCTGGACCCCAGCTTTCCCCCCTGTGAAATGGGTATGACAACCCCCACTGCAGCCTCCTCTGTAGCCTTGGGTGCCACAGAGACAATAAACCTTGACACCAAGGTGGGCTCCTCATGCCACTGGCACAGGATACCTCCTGTTGCCCTCTGGTGCTTGGGAGGTGGTTATTGTTGGCATCAAAGCCAGGGCTGTGCTCAGCTCCCAGGGGCCACGTTCCAGATGTGCCCGGCAGCCAGGCCTGGGTCCTGGCATGAGTTGGAGGCTCCGTGGGCTGCTTGAGAAGAGGCAGATGTATTTTGACAAGCCTGCCACAGCTTCTGCAACATCCTGAGTCAAAATAAGCCCTCTCTTGGGCAGCCCCTGGGATGGGCTATTTCTGCACAGCATTTCTTTTTTCCACATGGGGGGCTGAGCGGCAACAATTCCAGCTAAAAACAGAAGCTGCCACAGCTGAAGCCCACGACACCCCTCAAAGACACAGGCATCAGCACACAGCCTGTTGTGAACTCAGGAAGTCCTCTGTGTGGACTCAGACTCAGATAATTTCCCCTGAGAGTAGGCAGTTTCAGCCCATGGAGACACTGCTAACCCTCTCTTCCCAGAGGGTTACAGTCATAAAAATAAGTCTGTGCGTATGTGCAAAACGTTACCACTGACAAAGTACTTTTTATCCGTGCTGTAACTTTGTGAAGGGCTGCTGTTGTTCCCGTTTTAAAGATGAGCAAACTGAGGCTCAGAGAGGTGACCTGACCCTGGAAGGTACTACTTTAAATAGCAAGCAGAACCCTGAGGAATTTATTCCTTGTTTTCAGTTCTCTTTAAATGTTTCCAGGGTGCCCATGAGAAAGTCTCCAGTTGATACCAGTACACCTCGCTACTGTTAACCCCTCCCTCTCAGCCATGACAGGCCTGGCCTCTGACTCAGGGCTGGGCCCAGGCCTCCAGAGCCCAGAGCTGGGCTGAACAGGGCTGGACATGGGCACACCTTGCCTTGTCACAGTGTCTTTGTGTATTGTTACTCTCTGTGATAGCCAGTGACACCAGTTTCCTGGTCTGAAGTGGCAGGATGAGGTTTCCTTTTTAAATGAATGTAATGAAGGGTTTTATTTTTGCAAGTGAGTGGAATTAGAGGACACTGCTAAGGAAATAGCAGAGGTGGTGTCAGACGTGGCAGAACTGTTGGAGGTGCTACTCCAGTGAGGCAGGTTGGGGCACACTGGCTAGCTCCTCACCTTGGGGACAGCCTGGCACCAGCCCCAGCACCAGGAGCCGCTGATGGGACCCTGGGAAACACAGCTCCAATGCCCCATCCCCCCACACACCCCCAAACCCCCCACTGAACAGTGGGGCCCAGGGTCTTGTCTGTCTCTGAGCCCCCACAAGCCACCACAGGTGTCCTGACCAGCATCTGTCTACTGCCCACTGAGATACTCTGGGGAGAAGGGGAGTCATCTCTCAAGGATAAGACCTTAAAAACAAAGGAACCCATAAGAGGCAACAGTACAAAGTAAGCAACTGTCCACCCCAGCCCCTTCTATCACTGATGTCCAAGTTCAGACTTCCAGAGGAGGCTGGAACGGTAAACCACACTGCCAGAGCGCAGGCCCCAGCTGCCTCGTACGTGCTGAGTGACTTTGGCACTGTGGCTGCACTGCCCCAGCCAGGCCCTGCCTCTGCAGCATGGCACTGTCATGGGAGGGGGCTTGTTATGGGGTGGGGCCCCCTCCCTAGGGTTGTTGGGAGTTTGTGCACTTGAAGAACTGTCAACAGCCCAGCATGCAGTCTGCACCCCAAACATGGTGCCTGTTACTCTGTGGCAGGCACTGGCTAGGCAATTTCCAGGTGTTGTGGCAAGACTGGCACCATCAGCCCTCCAAAGTGGGCTCAGAGAAGTGCAGGGCGATGCCCTAGGTCACACAGCCAGGAAGTGTGGAGGCCAGGATAGGAGCCCAGGCACTCCAGTTTCATGCCTGCTGCCCTTTCTCCAGGATCCCTGAGCTCTCCCCACCCCCACTCCCTGGCCTGAGCCTCCGCTCCTCTCCTCACTGCTCATCCCTCCTTTAACCTTCACAAAGAAGACCCTTTCAGTAGGGCAGGGGGTCAACCTGTTAGCTCCCCCATCAGCCTTTCTGCTACTCCTACTGCCTTCCAACCCAGCCTGGCAGTCCCCCATTAAAGCCACTGGGAAAGCAAGTTCCACTCTGATTGTGAAACAGAACCCCAGCTCAAACTGGAAAAGCTGAGGAGCCCACATAAACTCTCTGAACCTCAGCTTGCCCTAAAGTGTAATGGAGGCAGAATAGCACACGCACAGACACTTGGTGTAAGGATCCGATCAGCTGTGTCTGGGAGAGCTTGTGCTGTTGTTATTATCACTAGTTCTCAAAGAATGAGGGCAGGAGACACTGCCCTTGTCTTCAAAGACCTCGCAGTCTAGTAGGGGAAGCCATCCATCTGTATGTACACAAAGAAAGCATCCCAGATCACAGGCACCCTGTGATTCAGCAGAGTACAAGCACACTGGGCCATGTCAGAAAGCTGCAACATGCAGTCAGACAGGCACACAGCACTCCAAGGCCACCATGCGAGTGAGCCGATCGCACAGCTCATTTACTCAGCAAACATTCACCAGGTGCCTACCACAGGCCACGTGCTGTGCCAGACGTTGACACCGCAACAATGGCCAGCCATCACCCCTGCCCCCATTGGCCTGCCACCGAGTGGAGGCAATAAAACGGGAGCAAATCATTGTTGAAGTTCAGCCGAGCTAAAAAGAAAAAGTACATTGTGCCATAACAATGTCTACCAGGTGACAGAACTTAGTCTGAAGGTGCAGCCAGGGAAGGCTTCTTCCTCAAGAAAGTGGGGGTTGTAGGGGATGAGAATAGAAGCAGGGAGAATAGTTGGGTAAACCTGGAGCACAGATATTACAAGTGGTACTGAGGGGTGCAGGCGGGGTATAAAATCAGCCTTTTACTGTAAGGCAGAAGGCTAATCCCAGCCTGCCACGTGCTGGCTGTGACACCTGTGCCAATATGATGAATCTCTCAGCCTCAGTTCCCTCATAGATAATGGGCACCACACCAACTACATCACCGGATTAAATATAATAGCAAACCTGGAGTAGTTAGCACAATGCCAGTCAATCCTATTTTAGATGCAAGTGACAGAAAAATCAATCAAAGTGGTTTAAAGATTAAAAAAAAAAAAAGGTTCTATTAGTTCATATAACTGGAAAATTCAAGGGCAGGCTCTGGATTTCAGGAAGAACTTGATCCAGGAGTCATGTAATATCATTGGGGTCAGTCTCTCTTTGTGTCTACCAGTCCTGTTTCCCTGTGGCCTGGCTTCCCCCCTAAGCAGGATCTTTTCACACTGTGACCTTGTAGTTTTAGGCTCATACTTTCTGAGCTCAGTAACTCTTAACAGAAAAAATCATATTTCTAATATTTTCAGAACGAGCTCCAGGACTAAGCATTACTGCACCATCTTGAGTCATGTGTCCATTCCTAAATCCTAGGCCTGGTTAGGTACCTTTCCCTAGAGCTTGAGGAAAAGAAGATGGGGGACTTTATCCAAACCACGTGGCTAGAGAACAAGGGGAGAGTGGATCCCCAAAGGAACATTAAGGTATTGTACAGAAGAAAGGCTGCAGGACAACCTGTGTGCACCACAGCAACCACACAGAGACACAGGGTACCTGCTGCAGCAGCCTGTGACACACTCTGTATCTCCTCACCCTACACCTAGCCAGGGACCAAGCCCCACCTCCCATTCAGACATCCGGGGCCCTAACGAGCAGAGAGATGAGTGCAGACTCCAGGAGCAGACAGCCTTCTATCAGTGTGACCTCAACAAGTTTCCTGCCCGCTTTCCACCTCTTTTCTCATCTGCGAAATGGGCTGTTGTGCAGCTTAAACAAGGCAGTATACATAAGGCACGGAGACCAGCAACCAGCACAGAGCAGCTCAGTAAGTTGGCTCCCACTATTGTCATCATTCCACGGGATGTGCATGTCAAGGGTCACATAGACACACGCCCCTACACACAGGGAAAGCCCCTTCCCACCTTTTCCATAACATTCAGTCAAAGCCAGTAAAAGGCCACATTTGACTTCTCCCTTCCTTCCAGTTGGTGACATCAAGTGTAAATATGTAACTTTGGGTAGTGGGAAATCTAAGTGAGTGGCTCCTGTAACCTTGGGGTTGAGGGTGGGCTGCAGGCAGCCTTGAGTTGAAGAGAGCCCTTAGGAGAGGACATCAGAGACCGCTGGACAACTCAGGCCACGTTCTGCCAGTGACCAGCCTCCCACAGGTTATAGGTCTGTGCGTGGGAAGCCAGCTTCTTCCCATGCCATTTCCAACCACTGTCCCTCACCTGTCACCTGTCTGACCCGGCAGGCATCGCATGTACGAACCCTGCCCTCTCCCTGAAACATCTAGGAGGCAGAACAGATGAGAGAAGGAAGAGAAAAAAGAGGATATGAAAGAAGAGGAAACTCACTTTCATTAACGCCCTGCGTGTGTCCCACACTCAGCAGGCACTTATGTACAAGTCTTCATTTATTCTCCATTATGGACGCGTGTTACTATCGTCCCATCCTCCACGCTTTTGGTGAGGAAACTGTGAGGCTCAGAGAGGTGTAGTGGCCTGCCTAAGGCCACCCAGCTAGTGAACAACAGAGTGAGGCCTACTCCAGGCCTTCAGATGCAGCATAGCAGCATCCACCACGCTTCGAGCTGAGCCAAGCCGAGAATCTAACAACCGCAGCAAGTCCAAAGAGAGAGCAGGTTTCCAAGGAGAAGGAGGAGAGGTGTTGGGAACATGCAGTTATTTACAGGATGTCGTGTGGGTTGTCGCATGAGAGGGGGAAATGTCCTAAGGTGAAGAGGGAGTGGGAGATGCTGGGTCCTCAGTTTCCTCATCCACCTGAGGGAGATGAGGATGCCAGACTCGGGGGAGACAGAGCCCAGGAGCAGAAGCAGCGGGACTAGTGAGATGCTTGATGATCACAGCACTGGGAGAGAGCTCAGAGATGAATGAGAGGCATTCAGAATATCTGAGGGAGCCTCAGCCTTGGCCTTGACTGAAGAGGACCTCAGGGAAATTCCTGCTCAAAAATTGTCCTTTGGAAGTAGGGGCACCAGAGGCACTGCTCTGGCGGGCAAATGTTCCATCTCCAATTGACAAACAAGATGCAGACAGATCACCAGGCAAGGATGGCACCAGCCCAAGAAGGCTGATGCCACTCAAGGGTGAAATTGCAGAGCTGTTGGCCAGAAATATGTGCAGTTTTGAGGGGATGTGAATATATGAACTGGGATTTGTGGATATGAAGTCTGAGCTTTGGCAAAGCTTTGAGCAAGAACCCACAGTGTGAGCTCCTTCTTTCACTTAAGTCAACATAACCATGGGAACCACAAAGTATAGGAGGCAGCTTAGAAACAGAGAACTTAGGCCAGGATGATCAGCTCCTTCTTGGAATGTGAGATTATTAATCGGGAGGTTCTGCAAGGGCAAGGGCCTGCCTGATTAGTTTTCTTTTTTTTTAAGATTTATTTTGTTGTTTTTGACAGTCAAAGAGAGACAGACAGACAGACATAAAGAGAAGTGAGAGGGCCCAGAGCAGTCTCCATAGATGTATGTCATCGGTTTTCAACATGGTTTCATTCCACACAGGTGGGCGGGGGCCGTGCAGGGCAGGAGCTGGGTTGGGGGCCTCCCGCATGGGAAGCACACCCCAGTCCAGCAAATGGGTCCGCACAGGCTGGAGCCTGGATTCGATCCTCAGTCCCCAGGACTACAAAGTGAGCACTTAACCCACTGAGCCATCCCAGTTTCCCCTGATTAGTTTTCTGAAGGAGGGAGCACACTTCAAAGTTACAGATACTGAGTGATGGACACATAATACGATGCATGAATGATGTGATGTGGACTTGTACATCTGTAAACTATCTAATTGTCACCAACCAATGTAACCTCATCAAATTTAACAATAAATTTAAAAAAAAAAAGTTACAGATCCCAGCAGGTCTCTCCCAGGTGACAAAGATAGCAATCTCATTCAAAACAACAAGTAGAAAGACAGCATTTCTTGGTCACATAATAGAAAAGTATGTGGGCAGATGAGGCTTAAAAGCATGTCGGGACCCAAGCACTTGAAGGCTATCATCATGTTTTTGTCCCCTGCCCTTCTCTCGGCTCTGTTCTTCTCTGTGTTGGCACTACCCTTGGGTAGGTGCTCCGCAGGTGGTGGCAAAATGGTCCAGCTGCTCAGGCCCACACTCTCTGTCAGCCCTGCAAATCCCATAGAAATAGAAAGCTTCTTTCCCATTGGTTCCAACTAAAGTCTCAGGGCTGACTCTCATTGGTTTAACTTGTGTCCTTTTTCATCCAATCATAGGAGGCAGAGCTAACAGTGCTTTAACGGGCTGGCTATGAGTCTAATGCCCACCCATGGAAGTGAGGCAAGGAGTCAGCCCCAGCAGACCATAAAGCCTGAGAACAGGGAGGACAGGGACTCCAGAGAAATACCACACACGCCAGAAATTTGTGTCAGCACAGCAAATGATACCAAAAACATCCCGATGACGAAGTGCCACAGTGATGACACGAAAGCATGGAGGGAAATTGTGTGGTTATGTGTACGGACCAAAAGAAAATAAGAGGGAAAAGTAAGATTTAAACAAGTATGCCAGCACATGATTGTGGCCCACCCAGGGCCTAGGTCTGCAAGTCCCACCCCTGAGTCGGGTACCTCAAAGCCCATGGACCAGGTCCAGCCATTTCAACCCCAAGCAGGTAGGGCAATGCCATGCACGGATTTCATCTCTGGGAATATTCATTGGGCATTCATTCACAGTAGGGAAGACCCTGGCTTTGATGCTGGAGATTCAAGGATGAGCAAGACACAGTCCTTGCCCTTAAGTGCATTATGATCCAGTAGGAGACAACCGAGGACACATAAATAAATAAAGGAACAAAATGAACATCAGAGGTGTGGAGTGCTCTGTAGCTGGGAGTGCTACGTAGGGGAGGAGTTGGTCGTGGTAAATAGGCGAGCATAGGAGGCAGAAGCTGGACCCGGGGAGGGAGGCCCTTGTGGGTCTGGACTAGACACCGGAGGCGATGGTGAGTCATTGAAGGTTTTTGAGCATGGTAGTGACACAAGCAGGGAGAAGCGGTGGCATCTTAATGGAGCCAGATAAAGCCCAGAGGACCATCACAGAGATGATCAAAGGACTGGCAACAGGCCTGTGGAGAGAGACAGAAGAGCGAGGAGTGGAGAGAGGACAGCCAGGGGAGCCTGGATCAAAGTCAGGCAGAGGAGCACACTGCTTCCTGCCTCCGGACGAGACAGAGATAGAGCTGCCCCTTGAAGTCAAAGAAAAAGGTGCTTTGTTCAGCTCCCATTAGGAAAGGTGAGTGTCGTACACGCACACACACACACACACACACACACACATATGTCATTTATATAACTATGATCCCCTCTAAGAGGGAGTGGAAATGGGGGATTAGTCACTAACAAAGAGGTTCTGGTAGAGTCCAGAGTGACAATCATAAAGGAATGCTGAGGGACAGCAGGGGGTCCAGAGATGTTCCACTCATTCATTAAAGGGCCACTCCCTAAGGGCCTGCTTGGAGCCTGGCCTTTCTCTAGACTCTGAGCCCAGAAACAGGAAGCAGGCATCCCCCTGTCTTACTATGTCACATCCATCTTCTGAAAGGACCTGACCCATGTGTGTTTAGTCAAGCAGCATCTGCTTTCCCTCCCAGACCAGATGGGAATTGGTGTAGCTCTTCACTATGGTGTCCCCAGCACCTAGAGGGGCCTCTGAAATATAGCGGATGCTCACACTTGCTAAGAGAAGGAATTCCCTCAGCCTCAGCGAGATCCCATCCTCAAAGAGCTCAAAATCAGGAGAGAAAGTCAGACAAGAAAACCAACATTAAGTGTCAAGTTTAGTTTCGTTGCTGTTGTGATGAAGATGCCCACGTGGGAGCACAGCGGACCTGCCTGGCTCAGCCTGTTACCCACAAAGGACTCCTTTATGCTGTAACTGAACCCTGGTGGTCAAAGGTAAAGCTTGTCAAGTGAACCAAGTAGACAAGGCCATTCCTCCAAGAGCAAACAGCATAGGCAAAGGCTTGGAAACACCAGGTGACTGTCTAGGAGCGACAAGGAACTCAGGTGGCTACTGATGAAATGGTCTGACCATGGAGGGCCCTGTTTGAACTTTCTCCTGAAGGCAATGGGAAGACATTAATGGATCTTTGTATCAGTTAAGAATCTCTTGGATGCAAGTAAAAGAAGAAAACAGCTTCAAGTAGCTTTAACAAGAAGAGAAGGGAAGGGGGTGGGTATTGGCTCATAAGAATGACAATTCTCAGCTTGATTTAAGGTATAAACAGTGTCACCAAGCTAGGGGTTTTCATTCTCCTTTTCTTGGCTCTGCTGGCTCTGAGCTGGTTCCCATTCTGAGACTCCATGTGGTGGCTCCTGGGAACACCAATTCACATCATAATGGAGCTAAAAGGAGAGTTCATTTCCCTTAGCTTAAGTAAAAGTTCCAGAATTGAGTCTCTCTGGCCCTGACTGGTCTGAGTCAGGTCCTGTGCCTCCCTCTGAACTAATCCAGGGGCCAGGGGACCACATGTGCTCACTGGCCTAGCCCAGGTTATGTGATCCACCCAGGGGTTCAAATGAAATACATAGGTTGGCTCCCCTAAAGCTGATACCACATGGGGGAGGGGTGGGTTATTAGGTGGCAAAGTAAGCTGTGACTAGCACATGGCTTAAGGAGAGGAATGATGCAGTCAGGCTTGTGTTTCAGAAAGCCATGGTTCTCCTACTGATCTGGAAGCCAGTTAGAAAGTCCATCTGAAGGCAAGAGCAGAGGCAGGCACAGTGGTTAGATGGCTGGTGTTAAGAGCCAGGCTGAGCCAAACTGAGTAGAAATGGCCAACAGGCTGCCTAGAAGGGATTTCTTGCTTAAATCCCTAGGGCATAATTCCAGGACCCTAACCTACAGCACCCATCACTTTTGATCACCCAGCCCCATTAAGGACCCACCTGTAGCAAGGTCCACATACAGGTACCCTGAGCAGCGTCACCTAAACTCTGGGGCCAGTTGCTCTGAAGCTGAGGACCCAGTCCCGGCTTCCAGAAACCCACCTAATACCCTCCTGTACAAACAACCAAGTTCAAATACTGATGCCACTGCTTCTCAGCTGCGTGGCCCTGAACAAGGTGCTTAACCTCTCTGAATATCCCCGTCTGAACATAAAGTGGAGGTGATGACATTTGATGTGAGGGAGGTGCCGCTGTGGCGATCAAGTCAAATAAAGATTATGAATCGCCTACTACAGTGAGAGGCTCAGTAAATGAAAATTCCTTCCTCTCTAGCCCTTTAAGCTTCTCCCTGGTTTCGTCTTCCCAACACCGCTCCAACCCCTTCATTGTTTGCCAGATGAAAGGTGGTTTTGTTTTATTTTGGTTTTCTGCCAGAAAGAAACAACTGGCGGCTGAGTGGCACAGAGCAGTAATTTTTAGATCTGTGGGTGGAAAATTCCTCCTGTTCTTTAGCCTGAAGTTAAGCCCCCTCTTGACTTCCTTCAGACAGATTTCCATTTGGGAACATAACATCGCAGCCCCTTGTGTGCTGGGGAGGAAGAGAGGAAGCCCAAAGAAGGGTGAAGAAGAGGAAACATTTCCCTACTTCCCTCTAACCTTCAAATTCTTTTCTTTCTAATTTCAACTTAAACCCAGGAAAATCATGAGTTCTTTGGAACTCATGGAGTTTGGGGCCAAGTTCTTTGACCAAGAAGATCATAAAAGGCCTTTGTCTAATGGTGAAACTGCCCCCGGACTCCAGAAGAAACCCTCACCTGGCTTGGGTGTCTGAGGGATAGAGAGTTAAAGCTTCTGTTTTCTAAACATTATTTCATCTGAGACTCACAATCACTCTGGGAGGTCAGGACCATCTCATCTCAATGAAGAGGAGACTGAGTCTCAGGGAAAAAACTTGCACCTCTAGAAGGGGCAGAGGGCTGATGAGATGTAGCACGTGGGGTTTTTGGATCCCTTGCTGCGAACTAAGGAGTGAGGGAAAAAAAACTCTGAAACTTCTTATACATCTCTGTCTGCCTAGGAGAGTGCCTGGCATGTAACAGGCCCTCCATACACGATTGACAAATGAATAATTGGGTGTAAAACTCCTACCACATAAGGTTGCCATGCAGCTGAAAGGGCTGGCATCTGTAACATCCCTCAAACAATGCTTGGCTCACTGGTGGTGTTTTAAGAAACGTAGAGCTGTATGCTGGGTTATAACCGGGAAGGAATATTTCCCCAGGAGTTAGTTTCATTAATTTGCTGTGTGGTGTTGAGAAAGTCCCTTCCCCTTCCTGCGTCTCTGTTTCCCCATCTGTATGTACATTGACCTCTGGGTGAGATGACCAGGAAGGTACCATTTCATTGCTGACTTTATGCATGTTCCACCTCCTCCCTTCGCTCCACTCCTCCCGCTACACACACACACATGCACGTCAATCTCCCAGATCGCGTTCTGCTGAGCCTCGACACGTTCTCTCTCTCTCTTTCATTTCCTTGGCCAGAAGCTCCGGCGCTTATTAACCTCTGTTGTCTGTGTTCCTCACATACGCCTGCTTTAGTGACACAGCAGTAATGTCTCTCAGATACACTTTATCA
>PVKE010002180.1:53804-86699 GCA_004027555.1 Craseonycteris thonglongyai
GGGAGTCTTCCATTCCTAAAGGAGCAGTGAGGCTGAAAAAGAAAAATTCCCACAAGAGCAGGAACAAAATCATGCTCCAGGCTCTCTTCTAACTCTGCAATTCTCATTAAGATTCATAGAATGTAAGATTCTAAAGTTGTGAGTGAATGTGTGTAATTAGTTAGATCTAAGCTTCTATTAAACAAAAATATTCTATGATTCCATGGTTTGGTATATTTTCCTTTAAGAGTAGGTTCCTCTAATCATGTGATTCTCGGATTCTATTGACCCAGGTTTTCAGCTAGTGGGTATCTCACAAATACCTGGGGGCTTGGTAACTGTTGCAAATTCCTGGGCTCCTACACCAGAGATTTTGGTTGTTCATGTGGGATAAGGCCCAAGGATCTGACATTTTTCTGTCAAGTCCCCCACCCCAGCGGTTCTGAGTAGGACTGGGCCACTTGGACATAGAATACTTAGCCTATCATTGTAGACGCTATGATTCTAAATGTGATTCTAAAATGGCCTTTTGCTTACGATTCTGGTGTTTGAGAATTCTGTTATTCTGCTTCCATGGGCCTTACAAGTGACTAGGGTGTAAAAACTATCTTTCTGAGCCTGGGTTTCCCATAGGGACAGGATAAGGACCAAGTGCCATCAGGGTGAAGGGACATTCTGGAAGGAGAACCTCCTGGGGGCACAGAACAAAGTGATGCTGTGTGGACTGTGCCTGAGCAACTCCAGTGCTAGGACTCACACGAGGAGGCTTGGCAGAGCGCACCGGCTGGCTCTGGGGCGACAAGAGCACCCGAGGGCATCAGGAAGAATTCACGATGGACAGGGATGTCGGACCACAGCCCAGAGAACTGGAAGGGCTGAGGCTGGAGGAGGGGAGACAGAACTTACAGCAGAGGCAAGGGAAGAAGGATTTACCTCCCAAACATGCCGGATGGTGGGAAACTGCAGACTGGGGTGGCAGACATGAAAATGTAAGGTTTCAGGCAAATTCCCTATAAGAGGGAGCTGACTCAGTAGGGGTACCCTGGGGTGCTGCATAGGGGCTGGCAGAGGACTATTTTGACATGCTAATGAGCACCTGGCCCCGAAAGGGTGGGGACAGGATGAAGAAGGGCAGAGGACCTCTGAGGAGCTGGCAGGTGGATGTTGGGCTGGGACGGGGCTCAGAGTGGGGGCAGGACGCTGGGGTTGAGAGGAGCTCCTCAGGGAGCTACCACACACGCTCCGTGCACCACCAATGAGACAAAGTTCAGATGGGGAACCTAGGACTCCCTTTCTGAGAAAGAGGAGACTGGAGAATCCAAGACTTCTATAGCTTTCAGGGGAGCAGGGGGCCGGGGGGTAGAGGTAGGGGCAGGAGCTAGCAGGTTGGGTCACTAAGGCCTGTCTGGTGAGGGGAGAATGTCACTCTCATTGACACACTTAGCCTGCATGCCTGTACAGAGGTGTGACACTCTTGTCTACACATATATACCCCTGCTGCCCCCTATACTGACAGTAGTAATACATGTGCCAGTGCATTGTGACACACTTACACCTGCACACTTGGTGGCACCATTTATACTAATGGTACCACCCTGTCATCTGTGCCATCTCTTGTTGACAACAACAGTTAGACACACACCATTACACAGAAATGGTGACATGTCCCCAGAGCCTTTGCATCTCGCAGTCTATGTAAATGATGTAAATGCCAACGTCTGTGGTTACACAGGGGACAACCTGCCTTACACCCGAACCATCACACAATGCCATTGATGGATTCCACTGTCACATGACCCACTTAGCTCCACACCACCACACACTTATGCCACACTCACATCAGGAGGGACACAGCACCACGAACGACACAGATCCACGCCTGCCCTACTAGCACATGGATGCTGTCCACTTCCTGCACAGTCTACCCTCGTGGGCACACACACAAACGCACGCTTGCACACCAATGGATTTGCCTTCACACTGTGCCGTGCTATGTTGAAGGAGACGGACTGGAGCCCCGACCTAACTCCCTGACAGTGGCACCCTGGCCATTATCAATGATGGGGCGGGGGAGGGGGTCACTCATCAGATGAGCCAGGTGGCCTACAGCCCTTCCCCATGCACCACCCCCACGGTGCTGTTTCTGCCTCTGGCACAAGACCACCCCCTCAGGCCAAGACCCACTCTGCCCCTCCAGGCTAAAGCTAGAATAGCAGGATGTGGAGTTGGCATCTGGAGCATTCAGATTGCCTCCCTGGACCCACCAACTCAACGCTCAGCTGAGGTCCAGTCCAGCCAACAGGCTCCAGATCAGGGCTGATGGCCAGCACTGCCTAGATGCCCCCATGTCCCCTGCCCAGCCCCCAGAGTGCCTTCTGGACTAAGGCAATCACAGGGAAGAAATCAGCTGACCTTTGGACAAATGCCATTCTCACTGATCAGCACATTTATGCTCTGTAACAGTTGTCATTTGTCACACACTGTTCCTCGATCCCCACACAAAGTACTGTCATTAGCTTTCTTGATTGGCTTCCTAGTGAACATTCAAGGCATGTACACATCATTTTAAAAATCTGTTCAGACCTGGCCCCTTGCCCCAGCCCACAGAGCTCATAAATACAAGTGGAGCTCCAGCAGCAGCCGGGATAAACACTTTCAGCGGATCCACATCCCTATTCTACCAGGTGACTCTAGAAGCCGTCCACAGAGCAGGCTGGGCCAGGACCGGAGGCTGGGGTCGGGGAAGGGCTGACAGGGTTTTGATTAGAGATGCAGGAGATGGGAGGCAACGCTGACAACCCACGTGACACCAGGACCTGCATCTGCGTGTGAATTCGTTGGTTTTTTTTTTAAGTGAGAAACTAGAGAATAGAAAATGCAAATGTCAATGTAAAAAAATATATATATCTTCAGAGCAAAAGTCACATTTCCATAGCCTGTGGGATGTGTCAATAGAGAAGCGGCCCCATGGGGTGGCAGGACCTGGAGCTCGGATTCAGGCAGGCCTGGCTGGGCTGGCATCCAGGTTCTGCCCCAGACTCACTCGCTGTGTGTCCCTGGGCCTCGTCTTCCCCAGCTTGAAAATAGAAGTCTGTGTGAACTAAAAGAGAGATGTAGTTTGTGCAAAGAACCAAAGCGAGAGCCTGGGACATAATGGGAGCCCAATGGTTGTTGCTATTAGTAGTAGTATAATCACCATGAAATGCTTATAACATTTAGCAACTTTTCTGCAATGATAATAAAGCATTTGGAAACTGTGTCCAGAGACTGGTAACACTAAACAAAGAGCAAGCAGTCATCTCTCCACCATCTTTTCTTTCTTTCTGTTTTTAAAGATTTTTTTATTGTTTAAGAGGAAAGAGAGAGAGAGGGAGAGGGAGAGGGAGAGGGAGAGGGGGAGAGAGAGAGAGAGAGAGAGAGAGAGAGAGAGAGAGAGAGAGAGACCCAGAGCAGTCTCCATAGTTGTACATCATTAGTTGTGACATGGTTTCATTGCACACAGGTGGATATGGGGCCACACAGGGCAGGAACCGAACCAGGGGCCTCCCTCATGGGAGGCAAGAACCTTCACCACCAAGCCATCCCTGTGGTTACCAGTTGTGCCCCAGTTCAGTATATGGTTTTACATGAGCTCGGGCCAGGAATCAAACCTCAGATCTCACAATTACGAGGCAGCACTCAACCTCTGAGCTATCCCAGCATCCCCTCCACCACCTTTTCTTGACAGGAAGCGCCAATAGCTAAAGTGTCATGATTTAACCCTAATCACTCAACAGGATGAAGCCACCAAAATTTGATTGGGTTGTGCTTTTATTCACCAGGGAGATTTTCTGCAGTTAGACATGATGCATGTCAGCTTCTGCAGCTTTTATAGACTCACAAAAGCTTGGGTTCCAAGGGGCTTTAGCTGTCACCTCTCATCCAACTGCCATCTTCCAGGGATGGGGAACTCACCACCTCACATGAGGCCGTCTGTGCTATGGCTGAACAGCTTCAATTGGTAGCAGGTTCTTTCCCTTAGATTCTGTCTGCCCACCTTCACCTTTCCCCCATTACCCCAAGTCTGTCTTCAGCACCCATAAAAACAACAGGACTCCTCTTTCCTTGCAACAATCATTTAGTCACTCAACAAGCATTTCCTTAGCACCAAGCTAAGTGCTAGAATTACAGATGCAGCAAGATTTACCAGCCTCTCAAGGGCTAATCCCCTTCTGCATGCTCGCCTGCAGGTGACACATCCTGAAATCTTTCAACCTTCCCTCGCTTGATCTGATGTCCAAACGCCCGCCAGCAAACCACCCCCTCCTCTATAAAACATACTCCCACTTATTAAATGCCATCTTAAAATGAGGTGCCCAGCACGGAGCTCAGTGTTTTTCTGAAGGTTATGTTAGCTGGTCAACGTCCATGTCAGAAGCACTGCCCGCTGTGGAAAAACCCCGGCTGCAGCCTGAGTGCTGCCAACCAGGTCCCATTCACTGAGGTTCTGTTCTAGAACAGGGAGAAAGGAAGGGGAAGGAGGACTGTGACTCTGGAAACGGTATAAGGTCAGATCTCCCTGCCCAGAACTCCCCCCAGGCATTAGTGCCAAGTCTAAGTCATGCTAATCAAACAGCCTCCCTCCTGCCCCCTCCATTAGTGTCTGCCATGGGAAAGAGAAGAAGAAGAAAGAATGAGTAAGCTGGTGGCCCAACATAGCACTAAACAGGGAGCTCAAACATAAAGGAGGGGCCTTTCCTGTTCCAAGACCTGCAGCCTATAAGGGGAGAAGGAGACATTGTTCAGAAGGTGACCTTCCAGGTGAGGAGGGAGGGTCCACTTCAGACCTCTGATGCGTGAGGTATTTCCCACCTTAAGGCCTCCACTGTGCATATATGCAAAGGAACAGTCCTCCCCTTGTTGCAACGAAATCATGCCTCCTTCCTCTCCCAGATCCTGTCCTTCTGCAGTTCTTGCCACTCCCTTCCTGGAAAGAAGCCATCCCCTTACAGAAGCAGAAGTCATCTCCACTCTGACATAACCCTGACTGATGCACAAACTCCTGCAAATCTTTTAAAGTCCTGGTGCAAAGCCCCTTCTCTCTGGAGACATTCTCCTACACATCAGGCTGGATTAAAGGAAGCATTTTAGAGCCAAAAGATGGCAGGCAGGATTGAAAGGCTTATTACCAGAGAAATAGAAAACAAAAACTGAGTGTGGGGGAAGCCGGGATGGTTCAGTGGGTTAAGCAATCACTTTGCAGCCCCAGAGACCGAGGATCGAGTCCCAGTCCCGGCCCGTGCAGACCCATATGCTGAACTAGGGAGTGCCCCCAGTTCGGTTCTCACCGGGGTGAGACCCCGGCCCAGTTCCTGCCCGGTGCAGCCCCACACCCACCTGTGGAATGAAACTATGTGGAAAAACCAATGATGTGCAACTATGGACACTGCTCTGGGCCCTCCCCCTTCTCTCTGTATCTGTGTGTGTGTGTGTGTGTGTGTGTGTGTGTGTGTGTAAAATACAATAAAAATAAACCTTTAAAAACTGAGTGTGAGAGGGAGAGGAAAGGCTGGAGGTGGGGGCAGATGTTGCATTGCTGCCTGGGGTCCCCTTTTCCTCCATGGACATAGGAGGAAGGGGGAAAAAATGACCTTGGATCATAGCTAAAGTTTGCCAAAGGATTCGTTATTCTTCACAGGTTAGTAGATCTCAAAGAGCCTGGACTCACCTAAGGTCCACTGCAATTTGCAGCAGTTTTCTCCCTCCAGGTCCACACAAAGGGTTCCTTATCCCCTAAGGAGGCCTCATGGACACCACTCATCAATAGTTCTTGGGAGCTTACATGGGGAAACCCTATGCTGAGGGGCTGCAAAGATGACCTGATGGTGGTCCTGTCCTGAAGGAGCTCACAGGCAAGAGGCATGCAAGCAGAGGACAGGGCCCCCCACAATAGGGTTGTGTGTTGGGGTGGCGGGAACCCTAAAGAGAATATGATCAATTACCCCTGGAGGAATTAGGCAGGGCTTTTCCTATGCAGGTGACTTTGGAGTTTGGCACTAAGGAACCCTTCCTCCACTCCTACAAGCCAGGGTAAGGACAGGTGGCAGCGAGGGGGCTGGCAGGGAAGTCTTCAAGGGAGAGGAAGGCAGGTAAAGGTGGAGGATGAAGAGGAGTGGAGAGAGAACAGAGATGGAGAAAGGAGGGAGAATGGGAAAGAGAGAGGGAGGTGGGAAGGAGGAAGGGAGTGGAGAGAGGGAGAAAGAGGGGGAGGGAGGGAGAGAGGAGAGAGAGATTTGAATTTCCCATCTGGAAGGGGAGCGGTAGCACGTCAGGGCCGGGCTGAGGGGCGTGATTGGAGGGCGCCTCCGGCAGCAGCCGGGGCCCCAGCTCGCCTGGCGGAGTTGCACGAGGCGGCGGCGGGAGCTGGAAGAACCGAAGGAACCACCTCGCTGAATCCAGCTGGAGCCCTGCAGAGGCTCAGACGGTTGGAGGGACCGCCAGGTCGGTGCTGGCCGCGGGCCGGGAGGGCGGAGCCGGGCTGTGGGCAACAGGGTCCCGGCTCTCATCGTGAGGCCGTGGGGCAGTAGGGATTTTCCGGGGACAGGTCGCCGGGAGCAGGAACGGGAGGCTGCGAGGCAGCCGCTAGCACACACACCCTCCCGGGCGCGCTCGCTGAGGTGCTGAAAGGACAGCTCCCAGGGAACGGGAAGAGAGCAGGCAGCGGAAGGAGGGAAGCAGGAAAACTGGGAAGGAGTGGGCCCCGGAGACCCCCGGGGCAGCGGCCTGAAACAGCTCAGCTCCTGGGGAGCCAGGACCGCCCTGAGGGCAGCGGGAGACTCAAGTCTGAACCCGGAGAACAACTTCCAGCTCGTGGGGGTGGGGGTGGGGACGTCGATCGAAGCCACATCAGGCTGTGGTTTACCCGGAACCCGCCGGGGCCCTCTTGGCCCTGGAGGACGGAGCCTCCCCCGAGGGGTACAGCTCGGGCTCCCGGAGTGAGTCAGAGGGCAGCAAAAGGGAGAGGGGGCGGACAAACCGAAGGTGGAGGGCAGGAGAAGCTAAAGTCGATTGGAGCTGAGGGACCGAAGGGACAATTTGTCCCAGGAGGAGAGGCGGGGGTTTAGGCTGCGCAGCCTGCCGCCTGAAGCCATTAGGGATGATCTTTTCTATGCCCTCGCCCGACCCACTCTGCCCCCTCCTCCAGCAAAGTTTGAGACCGAGCTGGGTTGGGGGGTTGGGGGGAGGGGCACTCCCTGTGGCCACCCGAGGCAGCTCCAGGGCAGAGCTGCTGGCTATGTTGGTCTCTGTGCTGGACCCAAAGAGGAGCGCCAGGGTGCCTGTCCCCTCCTCCGCCAGGGACCCCAAGCCCCCACCACTTCGGCAGAAGCCGGTTCTCACCCCCCTTCCAATTCCCACTGCCCCTGCCCTTCCCCCAGTGCGCCTCCCAGGGGCGTGGGGTGGGGTGGGCTGGGGTTGGGGGACAGAGGGACATCCCCTGTCTCTGCCACTGCCATTAGCAGAGGGTCGCATACAAAAGGCAAATGAGTGTTGAATTGAGTTGCGGTGAATATAGCCCAGACTTGAGCCATTAAAAAAAAAAAAATCAGAAAAACAACCACAAGGACAAATACTGCAGGTGCCCAAGTGTGCACGTGAGATGGCAGGGTCCCAGTTCCGAATCGGCCTGGGGCTCAGAGGGCAGAGTCTGAAGAGGTGCTGCGCTGCCTCCTGGCTGGGGTGGGAGGGGAGGGAGTCAGGGCGGGGAAGCTGAAGATGTGTCCTGGGTCCAGGCGTGCTGAAGGCAAGGAGACCTGCGGCTGCAGTAGCAGCCCTCCCCCACCCTTTCCCTCTCTCCCCTCCCCTAGCCCAGCATCTCCCCCACCACCACCACCACCACCACCCTTCCCGCGCCAGGATAAACCAAAGCTCCCGGCAGAACCGCTAAGGAGCGCCTCCTGGCGGTCTAGCTGAAATCCTCACCTGCAGGCAACCGACTGGACCTCAGCACTCTACAGGCTGACGGCAAAATCTCTACACACACGCCCACGCAGACTCACACGAAACCTAAGTTCAGAGTTAGAACGCAGGATCATACTTTGAACACGCTCATTCTTACATACTCGCTGACACACATTAAATTCGACCCAGCTAATATATCCTGAGGCTCTACCATGAACCAGGAGCTGTTGTAGACTCTGGGATAGGAGAAAGGTACAAGACACAGACCCTGCCCTGGGGAGAGCTCAGAGGGGCCAAGAAGAGAAAGCACAAAGCTGGACAGAGCAGGATCTGGAGGTAGGCCAGGCTGCCCTCAGAAAGTACCGTGGGTCTCAAGAGAAACACCATCCCAGCTCATCTAGGAGACCTGGGGAATTTCATGGAGGGAGTGACATTTGAGAGGGAACCTTGAGAATTAATACTGCTCCTGCTGCTACTGATAATGATGACGATGACAACTAATATGTACTGAGCACCTACTATGTGCCATACACTGCGCTGAGCATTTTATTTGCATTATCTCATTTAATTCTCACAACATGCCTTGGGCATAGGTGTTAATTGTCTCCATTTTACAGTTGAGAAAAGATTAAGTCACTTGCTCAAGGTCACTTAGTAAGTAGCAGAGTCAGGATTTGAACTGGCAGAGGTGAGGTTAAGAGGTGGGAAATAAACAGCACGGCAGGCAGGTGCTAGACTGTACAGGACTTGAAGGTCAGCACAAGGACTCTGGTCGGTTTAACAGGGCCATGTCGAGCCATTGCAGGATGTGTTGCATGAGCAGATCTGCCCTTTAGGAAGATTAATCGGATCGCCATGTGAGGATGGATGAGAACTGGGGGAGGGACAGAGTTTAAGGTTATGTACCAATCCAGAACCTTGAGGCCCCAAACCAAGGATTAGCAGCCACAGGGGAGGAGGGTGTGGACACAGAAAGCATTGTGAAGTGACAGTCTCCAGGCTTCTCCCTCAGCATCCCATCCCATCTGTAACTTACCAATTCCTGTGTGGCCTTTGTCCAGCGTCTGCCTTCCTAGCTGACTGAACATTGTGAGCAAAGACTGGGACTAACCTTGCACTCTTGCCACAGCCTCAGCACCCAGTACAGTGCCTGGCAGAGAGTAGGGTCTCAAAGAACGTTTGTAGTGAGTGAGTGAAAAATTCACTGACATTGCAATTTTCAGTTGAGACAACTGGAACAAGGCATGCTGGAGGAAAAGATAGTTGGGTGGGGGAGACAAGGATGAGATGGTCCTTGGAAGGTTGAATTGAATTTGTCCATGTGACAATATCCAGCAGAGAGTTAAATGTGCAGGTTTGGGGAATGAGTGGGTGGAAGGAGGCGGGAGAGAGGAAGGGAGAGAGAGATCAATCTATGACTAAAGAAGGGCAGAAGCCAATAGGTAGATGAGATTCCCAAGGGAGACAGTAGGTGAGGGAGGGGCAGTGGAAAGGGGAGAGACTGCTTAAGGAACTACATTTTAAAAGAAAGGGGCCAGCATAGGAGAAAGAAGACCTGTCTAGTAGGATGGAGACCACAGAGTGCTGTGTCATAGAATTCAGCAGGTTCAAGAAGAAGGCAGAAAAAATACGGTATTGGGGTGGCAGGGGGCGGGGTGTCATTCACATGGATGCTACAGAGGAATG
Organism: Craseonycteris thonglongyai; assembly: GCA_004027555.1. Classification (NCBI taxonomy): domain Eukaryota; kingdom Metazoa; phylum Chordata; class Mammalia; order Chiroptera; family Craseonycteridae; genus Craseonycteris; species Craseonycteris thonglongyai. The sequence goes on from PVKE010002180.1 coordinate 63,408, forward strand.
CAGGAGGAAGAGGGCTGTGAAAACACTCCTGGGTGTGACATTTAGTAAGCCTCTGGCAACTTTGACTAGGGCGGTTTTGGTGACAGTGCAGAGGCAGCAAATCTCTAATCTCACAGACCTGTAGGGCTTGACCAGCAGGTGAAGAAGTAGAGACAGCAAGTGGAGACCCCTTCATCATGAAGTTAGATGGCAGAGATTAAGGGAAAGATAGTGTTCAGACCAAGAGTTGGAGAAGGGGGGAATAAAAGAAACTATGGAGAAGAGGTTGAAGATATGAGGAAAAGGGAGTGACGAATGGATAAAGGAGGAGGTGTAAGGAGAAAATCTGGAGCCAATGCAGATAGGTTGGCTTCAGCAGGATGGAGGAGGGGTGTTCTTCCTCAGGAGCTGGGGGGGAGGCAGGTCACAGGAGCTCACACTAGCTGGCATTCACACTTTTGATAATGATAATAACCACAATTTACTGAGCCCCCTAGCATGTACCAAACATATTCTGTAGATTCAGAGTAGTATCATAATCCTCATTTTATAAAGAAGACTGAGACCCAGCGAGATTGTCAAAAAGTAGCAGATTGAGGATCCAAGTCCGGTGTGTCCAACCCCATAGCTCACAAGCTTTCCTCTACACCTCACCAAGTGAGAGGAAAGTTACCTGCTGAGGGCAATGGGGTCGGAGTGTGTGGGGCCTGGAGAAATTTGTTAAGGGGTTCTTGACAGGTTGAGTGAGAAATTGCTTAACAGCTGACAGGGTCGTGCTGGAAGCGGCAGCAGGACTTTGGGGTGGACCTGAGAAACTTGTCTAAATATTTGCAGCAGGCCTGAAGGTGGAGTTACCTAGAGTGCTAGGGAAATAAGTATCGAGAGGACTCAGTCCTTGAGTAGACAGACTGTAGATACTGGAAGCAAGGGGCGGTAACTAGTGTTTGCTGCTTGAAGGATGGAAGCAGAGAAGTCTGGAGAAGGAGATAATTGGGTGATAGATAGATGGCATGGTGAGTTTGAGTGGTATCCATGGGGCTCCAGGGGGAAGTGTGCAAAAGGGAAAACAAGTATATTTCTTGACTTATTTATTGTGTATTTATACACAAGCGTGCTCACATAGAATGTAATCTGCATGAGGGCAAGATTTTGTCTGTTGTTTGCTATCATAATCCCAGTGCCTAGCATACTGCCTGGTAAATGCTGGTTAGATGAATTAATACAGGGGTCTGGAGCCCAGATAAAATGTCTAGGTGTCATCAGTGTCAGTGGTCATTAAAGCCCACCAGTGTCAGTGGTCCTAGAAAAGATGATTTTCCCCCAGGGGAAGATGAGAGGAAAAAAATAGGCAGGGGCTGAGGTCAGAGTCCTGGGAAGATGATCACTGAAGAGACTGGAGAAAGAAGAGGAGTCAGCAACGTTGAAAAAGAGGAGAGAAGCAGGAGAGAAGAGTTGAGGAAAGGGAGAAGTAGGAGAGAGAGAGCAACAGGAAACGGGAGAGGAAAGAGCAGGGTCACAGAACCAAGAGAGGAGAGAGCTTGGAGATACAGTGGGGTGGCCAGCAGTTTGAATGCTGCAGAACTGCTCCAACAGAAGTGCCGGGGACATGGCTGCAATAAATCATCTGGTCCAGAGGAGACTTGCCAGAGCAGCCAGTTAGGGATGAGGCGGGAACTGAAGCCCAGCTGCCCTGTCAGCCAATTTGAAGCATCCAAAATTGGAGTCTTGCACCCCCTCCACCACCTGGCCATTCCTTGAGCAGCACATAAACACAGAAGAGGAACCCAACAGTTCCTCAAGTGTTTAAATTGTTCTTTTCCTGTTCTTAGAAATGCAGTCTCTGTATAACGTTTTTAATCAAGTGAAAACATCTTAATTGACTGAGCCAAGCAGCCCTGAAACTCAGAATTCTGGGTCAGGATGAGTTCTCTTGCATTTCCTGGAAATGCTGTTCCATGTTGGCATGTCCTCATCAGTGTGCAGTCGGCAATGGATAATATTAAGGAGCTCCTGCTACACACCAGGCACTTGACCTGTATCTTCTCTTCTCCTTTAAATGTCAGTAGAAGGATAGCCCTAAATATACATTCTTGTTTTGTGGGGAATAAATTGAACTTTTCCCAGGGAGCCAGTGAGGACTGGAGCCGGGATTTTAAACCAGGTGTGTCTCATGCCAGAGCCCCCGGGGATTTTTTTCTTCATCATGGCCTTCTCTTCTTGAAACAGCCTATCCACTGGTCTGACCATGTAGACATCCTCAAATGAACTGTTGGGCCACATTTTATGGAAAGATCGCAGTCTGCTGATAGGTTTCTCTGTTTTGAAAGAAATGAAAATCTATCAACAAACAGCCAATGACCTTGGACTCAACCTGGTTGCAATATTCGATTTGGCTTCTCTGCATCATTTCCCAGGACCCCTTTTTCCTCCTAGCAAATCATAAAGACCCCAAGGCTGTGTGGGAGGAAAGCCCTTGGGGAGTCAATCTGGCCTCAGCTGACCATCACACCACATCACACTTCGGACAGCTCACAGACGCCCTGTCCAGACCCAAAAGGGGATGGATGTGTGGTGGCTTTGCCTATGAGAGAACTGGTGAGACTGAACAATTAAAATAAAATGGAAATCTCTACGAATTAAAGCACCAGGGTTTGAATTCTCAGGGATATGGAGGAAAACAGGGTAAGAAGGAGGCCAAGGGTGGAGGGAGGGTCCAGGCCCTCCCCTCTCCCCCCACTACCATAAGACTAGTTCCATTTTTACACACTTTGCATATTGAGAATCCCATTAAGATTTTATTTGAAGAAAACCTGAGGCAAAATAATAACAATAAAAAATTGTAATAAAAACCAAAAGTCAGTGATTTAGGAACAGAAGGAGGACTAACAAGCTGAGTGCTTACAAGGCCCAGTGCTTGAAACTCTAAAGGCCCTAAGCCCCAAGAAAATTATCATGCCTCTAACCTCCTATGTACAATTTAAAATAAAAGGCAATATTAAGCTATAAAACACAAAATTTACATGTCAGCTGCAATAAAAACTATTTATTTCTCCATTTGTCTAATGTCAGAAGTCTGGATACATCCTTGCAAGCTAGCTGCTCTCATTTCTTCACCCACCTTGGGCCTTGGGCACATGCTCATTCCACCTACGGGTCGATCTGGTGGCCCAGGCTGGAATTTTCTTCAGTTCCAACAGTAGCCCTGGGAAAGAAGACTCTGCCATTTCTATCTTATAGAGGAGGAAACGGGTTCAAGGAGGTTCAGTAACTTACATGAAAGTCGCATGGCAAATAAGGAATGAGGGTGACATTAGAACCCTGCTCTGCCTGAATCCAAATTACAGGCTCTTCCCAAGACTCCTGACTTCAATCAAATCCCAGCACTGTTGTCAAGATGCTTTTAAAACAGAGATCAGAAGCTGTTTGGCAGCACGTATGTGCCTGACACATAGGAAGGGCTCAGGAAATGCCCCTTTCTATCTCCTTTGCCCTTAGTACCAGGGCACTGGGTCTGCGCCTCACACTGACAGTGTCCGGTGCCTGAGCCAGGATGAGGTTCCGTCCCACTCCAGCACCTGCCTGTGCGGAGGTCCCCACGGTCTGACCCCTAACTCCTCTTCTGCAGGTTGGCATCTCTCCAGAGCCAGGCCTGCGAGGAGCGCCGCGTGCAGATTCGGCTGTGGGCTAAGGCGCACTCACCAGAGTCACTGGCATGGACTTCGTCATGAAGCAGGCCCTGGGAGGTGAGGACCGAGGCCCGCCCCTCATTCTCAAGGGGGGTCCTGGCCCAGGTGGGAGAGGGCCTCAGCATGTGGGCCCCTCTATCCTCAGCCCTGGAGCCCCTGACCCTGCCCTCCCCCTCCCCAACCCCTCCCCTGCAGGGGCCACCAAGGACATGGGGAAGATGCTGGGGGGAGAGGAGGAGAAGGACCCCGACGCGCAGAAGAAGGAGGAGGAGCGGCAGGAGGCCCTGCGGCAGCAGGAGGAAGAGCGCAAGGCCAAGCACGCGCGCATGGAGGCCGAACGCGAGAAGGTCCGGCAGCAGATCCGAGACAAGGTTAGCACCACTCCATGCCCGCCCCCGAGAGAAGCGGGTACCCAAACCCTGGCCAGGGCTGCCCTGAACCCCAGCTCTGACCTCAGACCTAGCTGTCTCTGAGCCTCAGTCTTCTCATCAGAAAAATGGGTGTCATGGGAACACCTCCCTCAAGAATCTGTGTGGGCTGCACAAGATAAAGAATGCGTATAGGAAATGCTCCCTAAGATTTGCTACAATAGGTCTGCAATCTGCTACCCGAAACTCCGAAGGCCAAATAGGTTGGAATCCAAAATGTGGGGGTTTCTAAGGAGTACCCTCGTGCCCTGAGCACCTGTTACTGTGAGGTGTCACTCCCAGTGGGTCTGCGGTTGCCTCCTTAGACCAAACAATTCAATACATGCCTGGTCCCACCACTGCAATAAATCAAGGTTGTAAGTAGCCTTCTATCAGTTAAAGTCAAGTTTTGTCTCCAAGATGTGGGTCCAAACATATGGGAGAACTTTTGCTATTCAGATCTTGGGGGATTTCAGAAGAGCAGAGACGTTATTATGAGCAGGTACTGATTCTAAAGGAAACCCCATGCCCCATCTCTATAGTACTGAGTGAACACATCCTGTGGACAGGCACAATTCTGTAAGAAGGGGTCTCTGTCCCCATTTTATAGATGAGAGGACTGAGGCTAGGGCTGTTCCCATGAGCTGCCCCAGCAGAGCCCGTGTGACCTTGAGACCAGCTCCTCCCTTGCCCCATCCATGCTCACCCCCACCCTCCTCCTCACCAGTATGGGCTGAAGAAGAAGGAAGAGAAGGAGGCTGAGGAGAAGGCAGCCCTGGAGCAGCCCTGTGAGGGGAGCCTGACACGGCCCAAGAAGGCCATCCCTGCAGGCTGTGGGGACGACGAGGACGAGGAGGAGGAGAGCATCCTGGACACGGTGCTCAAGTACCTGCCGGGGCCGCTGCAGGACATGTTCAAGAAGTAACCTGCCCTCTCGCCCTGTCCCCGCTCCACTTGTTACTTTTTTTTTCCCCTTTGGTTCTTTCTTTCCTTTTTATTCAGTGAAGTCTCTGTTCTGACGGGGGAAACCTCCGTTGGCCTCTGCCCCTTCCTGGCCAGGGGCTCCTCCTCCTCAGCACATCCCCTTCATCCCAGGGTATCCAGCCACCATCCCATTCATCCCCAAGTCGCTTAGAAAAGGGAAGACAGCTTTTTCCCAGCAAGAGGCATTGAACTGGGGGCCTCCTCCAGAAGCCTAAGGTCTATGCTAGTGTGGGAACCCCCAAACATTCCTTCACGCATCCCACTGCCAGGAGGACCACTGTCCCCAGCCAGCCAAAGTAATGACACATTCCAGCCCTGCCCAGCATGCTGACCATGGGCCTCTGAGCCCCCAGGTCAGGGCAGGGGCGTTGAGTGGCCTGGCTCTGTGGAAGGGAGTCAGGGCAAGCCTGCCCTGTGAGGGCCCAGCCCGAGAGGCCCCGCCGTATTCTGGGCAGAAGGCTGGGGCTCTCCTTCCCTCCCCCTGAGGACACTCAGCCCAGGAGCACTCCTCCCTCAACCCCTAACCCTAAAATGTTAGCCCCTGCCAAGCCAGTCCCTCCACATGGATCCTCTTTGGACTGTAACTCATCTGTGGAGGGGCCCAGGATGGGGCAGCTTCTCGTCCCCCCTGCCCTCCACTTGGGTCCTGGGCCCCACTGCCAGTCTGGGCCCAGCTTGCCCAGCCAAGGGGCTGCCCAGGCCCCCTAGATAACACTTGGAGCCATTGGGCAGTGATGGCCCATGCCATGGGACCTCCTCCCCATTGGTGCAGCCAAGCTGACCCCATTCCTATCTGTCCATCTTTCCCACCCTGTCCTGTCCCTGTGCTTCCAGGACCTGACGGTCCCCTGGAGGACCCTTCCTGGACAAAGCCCCAAGCCTTTGGGGAGAAGCCAGTCCCCACTTGACAGAAGGCATCTGTCTCTTCATCTCAGTGGCCAAGAACAAACTCTCCTCTGGGATGTGTGAGACTAGTATTGTTCCTCCCACCCCAGTTGTCAAGGCCTCCTGCTCCATCAGTTGTGTGAGAGCTGGGGACTGTGGAGCAACTGAGGAAGGAAAGTGTGTGTCCATGCATGCATGAGTGTGCATGGCAGAGACTGCATCAGCAATTGTGTGTCCAGAGACTGGACATGTAGGCATATGGTTAGAGTGTGTGAGTGTTGAGTGTGTGTGTGTGTGTTACTCATGTCCCTGTGTTAGAGACTGTGTGCTTGTTTGAGGTGGTGATTAGGTCATGTGTGTATGAGTTGAGATCACATCATGTGTGTGCTAGCCATCTCACATGTGTCATAGAGTTTGCAGGTGTTCGCTTGTATTTTCATGTGTGTCAGGAGTGAGGAGTACATGGTAGATATTGCAGAAATGTGTTTGGGAGAGTTGGTCAATGTGCTGAGACTGCTGCATGCACATGTGTGGATGGCTCTGAAAAGGCAGTTCTGCTCTGAAAAGTGCAGAACATGCTGTTGGGGAGAAAGAACATGGGTAAGATGGCCTTTCCCGGCCCTAAAACCATTGGTCACAAAGAGCCACATCCAATAGGAGACCTTGTTCTTGGCCTAGAGTCAGTCCTCCTGCCCTTGGGGGGTTCCTGCCTGAGGTCCTCAGAAGCCCACTGGGGACAGACCCAGGTAGTGCCCCAAGAAGCCATGCTAGGTCCCAGCCAGGGCCTGCCCCAAAAGCAGGGGCCAGGGAGGGGGCGACTTGCCTGCCCCTGAAGCCCTTGCCCCATTAGCCCCAGTTTGCATTCTGCAGGTTTTCCATTTTAGTGGATTTATGCTTTTAATTTCAGAGAGACATGTGTCTTCTCTGTCCGTTTCCAATAGTTAAAGCCATATCAGTTAGACTGCAATACTTTAAGAAAAAACAATCCACATGTTTAGGGAACCAGAAAAGTCCCCTGGTCTGTCCCTTCTCTGGGGAGCAGGACCTCAGCAGCTCCAGCTCCCTGGACTTGCCCTTCTCCCCTGCCCCTGCCCCCTCCCCTGTGTCCTGCCCCCAGGGGGCCAGTGTCTGTGTCTGTGTCTGTGCCTGTGTCTGTGATGGGGAGCCACCTCCCACCCCTGTTGTCTGCTTGTCTGTATCTGTTATCCTGGGCAGGATGGTCATTCTCTAGAGCCCTGGGGTCCCGGGGCAGAGATAGGCAGGGCCCATCCAGGAGCCCCAGGCCTCCCCAGACCCTGTGAGCCACACCTGAATGCAGGGGTAGATCCCAAGTGTTCAGAAAGGTCTTCCCCTTGACAGGAGCCCACAGACCTTGAGGGCGGGGCCAGGGCAGAGTATGCCAATGGGCAGCAGAGACTGAGGCCTGGGAGCTTCAGATAAGCAGGGGAACCCAGCCACGCAAGGTAGCCCAGGTGGGCCTGAGGGAGCCCAGACCCTCAGAGGGCATCCCTGGTGGTCTCCAAAGGCACTCTGCACCCCCAGAGTGGGCTCAGGTTGTCTGGCTTAGTCTGGCACCCTTCCCAGACTCACCAGATTCCTCCCACCTGCTCCAAGCAGCAGGATAGGAGGCCTCCCTGGAGGCGGGAATGGGGAGGATTTCAGCACACCTGGCTCCAACTACTGCCAGGTGATCACTCATAGGCCCACGGGGACACAATGACTTTCATTTCTGACACAGACCTGACTCTGGAGAGAAGCTAATGTGCAGCCCAGAGAGGATGTTATGTGCAACACATTCATGGGGGGACAAGGTATGTTTGGGGTGCTCTAGCAAGGAAAGGATAATCACATGATGTGCCTGGGGTGGGAGGTGTGGCCTGCTGGAGGGGAGAGGGCATGACACACTTGGAAGGTGGTGGTGAGGAGGAGGGAGAGGCCCCAGAATTCAGCGCACACACACAAAGTACATGGGAGAAACCCATCCCTCAGCTAGGGAAATAGGAAGAACAATCTTTGTACATGGGGAGAAGAGAGCAAGATGCAGTGAGCATCACCGAGTGTGGACAAGGCCACCGCCAGAGAGAAGGGACAGGGCTTCTCTGGATCTCCCGTGCTGGGCACTGGGGACAGACTAAGACATCCTCTGCTCCGGGTCCAGAGCCCCTGGAGGGTGTCCTTACTAGCAGAGCTGTGTAGGATCTCCCCCAAACTCAAGCATGATGTCAAGAGACCCTTCTGGTGTGTGTGTGTGTGTGTGTGTGTGTGAGAGAGAGAGAGAGAGAGAGTGTGTGTGTGTGTGTGTGTGTGTGTGCGCGCGCTCACATACATAGATGATTGATGATTGATTGATAAATAGATAGATAGATAGATAGATAGATAGATAGATAGATAGATAGATAGATAGATGGAAGGAAGGAGAAGGGGAAAGAGACAGAGACAAGTATTTCAGCCCAGGGCCCTCAGGTGGGACAGCTGTGGGCAAAGTAGCCACCCCAAAGGCTGGTGGCTAGAGTAAAATGGGGCAGATCTTCAGCCCCAAGACAGCCTGGCACCCAGCTGGCAGGGTTGCCTACCCCCACCACCCAATTGCTCCATCCTCCCAGGGTCCCACAGGCCCTTGACTGCACTGGGGCAAGGGGCAAGGGACTGTGGGTGGGGAGATGGGGGCCTGACAAGCTCAGATGAGGGAGGGGACGTCTCCCAAGCTGGTGAGACCCAGGTGAGGACGACCATCCTGCTCATGCGGGGGTATCCTTTTCCCACATCTGTGCTGTGTCCTTGTTGCTCTGCTTCCTTTAAACGTGTCAGTGCCTGGGGGAGGGGAGGGGCACCCTCTCATGCCCCCCTGAACCTGACCAAAAGCCATGGCTGTTGCTCCCCCTTTGTATGATGCAGATGCTAAGATGTACCAAACCAACCATGACAACAAAGAAAAGACCTTGTACAGCAGCTCTGTCTTTCTGTCCCCTTCTGTCCGTTGGCACCCCAGGGTACCACTGAGATGAGGGAGGCCAACCCACAGAGCTCAAGAGGCCCCAGAAAACCTCCAGTTTTACTCTCACTTCTGGCCAGGACACTGTGGAAATGACCCCAGGAATCAACTGAGACTGGACTCAGGATTGGCCCCAGAGATTCAGAGCCAATCACCTCCCACCCTTCAAAGTCAACTGTACAACCCCAGGAGTTGGTGATCAGCCTGATCCCAACTCCCCACACCCTGTCTCTTGCCACCCAAGCTCCTTGGGTGTAACATCCGGCACAGAACCAAGTCATGTGGGGACAAATTCTGTCATTGGTCATTCCACCAACATTGATGGAGTTCCTACTGCCTGCCAGGCCATGGGCAGGAGGCTAGGGACAGAGAGAGGACACCACTCAGCACTGCTTCTGTACAAAGACACTTCTCAGGCCTTGCTGAGGAATAGGGACCAGACCAGAACCCTCCTCCACCCTTGGCTGCCCTCGACCATCACTCTGCCTTAAGCAAGGCCTCATCTCCTCTTCGCCTGGCTGGGCACCTCCCATTCCCCACACACCTGTGTCCCAGCCTCTGCCTCTTCCCTCTCACTCATCCTCTCCCCACCACCCACCTAAACATAGACTTAACCATGTCACTCCCCTACCCAACACCCACCATGGCTTATAGGATAAAATCAAGATTGTCAACATGTGGTATGACCCCAACCTGCTTGACCACAACCAACTCTGTGCCCCAAGCGCCCCCAGTCCCCACACACACCAGCTGTTTTGTGTTTGCATGTTCTGTCTGCCCCCTGGGACACTCCTCTCACGTTTCAAGACCCAGCTCAGCTGTCACCTCCTGTGTGAGGCCCACCCTGACATAGCTGCCGTCCCTCTGCCCAGAGCAGTTTGTTGCTGTGCTCACACATTGCAAAGCATCATGGCTGGGTTCCTCGACTGTGCTGGGTTTACCAATGGGTTCCCTCACCTGGAAGGGTGGTCCTGAATAAGCCACTAGGCCCTCTGAGTATTTGCTCACAAGTAAAAAGGGATAATAATTGTTCTGACCTCCGCAGTTGTGAGGAGTAAATCGAGTCCTACACCCAAACTCAGTACTGCATGCCAAGCACCCAATGAATGGCACTTTGCAAATTCTGCTGTAACCTATGTCGCTGCACATGCCTCTCGCTAACATGGGAGTTCTGTCAGGGCAGGACTGACCAGTGGCCCAGTGTCTCCCCCGACCCACCACAAAGTCCAGCCTGTGGTGAGCGGGCACTCAGGACCTCAGTGCTGATTCAGTGCCCATGCAATCTCTCTCCATCTCATTCACTGGGGGGCCAGTCACAGTCACTTTGCCTTTAGCTCCCTGCACCTGCTGGACAGTGGGGGTATGGAGGCAGGACCTGACCCTTCCCAGCTCTGTGCCCTAACGTCACCTTCCTGTCCATCCTCCCAGATCTGCCCATGACTCTGGGAGAGTGCATAAGTCACAGGTCCCCTGACTCTGAGTTGGGGGAGCTCATTGTGCAAAGGGAGGGTCAACCTGGTGGACGAGGAGGGCACACCAGGCAGAGGGACTGGCATGAACAAAGGTCTAGAGGAGACAAAAGTGGTCCGATGTGTGAGGGGAAGCGAGGATGACTGCAGCGACCTCGTGAGCTCCTGGTGAAAAGCTGAGAGCCTGCGGTCGTCGACCAGGTGCCAGGGAATGGAGTGTGCGCCTTACCTACAGGCAATGGGGAGCCACTGACGAGCCTTGAGGTGTGACATCACCAGATGTGCAGACTGAGCAAGCTCGTTTGGGCTGTGAGGAGGATGAACTGGGAGTAAGGGGCCAGGAGCCCAGGGAGGAGCTGGTGAAATGTCAAGGTGGATGGTGAGGTCTGACCTCAGACAACACCAAAGGGACAGGGTGAAGTGAGCAGATCAGAGGGACACAGAAGGGCAAGTTGGCAGGACCTGAGGAGCAGGTATGGGGGGCATGGAGGAAACGGGTCCAGGCCAACACCTATGTCTCCGCCTTGGCGGCTCCATTCTCCAAGATTGGGAACACTGGGGGATGGGTCTGGAGGAAAACAATGAGTTGGGTTTGGGGCTTCTGGTTTCGAGGCTGTTGGGGAGAATCCAGTGCACTGGAGAGGACAGGAGAAGCACTTCACGTGGCTGGTCCCCAAATGAGCAGCCTTGACCATTTACTTCACCACAGGGAGCAAAGCACAGGAAGTCCAGAAACCTGGAATGCATCAGGGGTTTCAAGTCAAATCCATCCTCCCATGCCACGCAGGTGTCAGTCCTGTGCCATCTGGTAAAAGGCCACTCTGCTTCCATTCCTCACAGCGGGGAGCTCATGACAGTCACACAGGTTCCAGCTTTCTCCTAAACCAAAAGCAGCCAGGAGGCAGGGGGTTAATGAAGCCTCCTCCAGGATCCCCTTAATTAACTGCAAAACCCCGCTTTCAGACCACTCACTTAACACTTGTAATTAATTGGGGCTTCTTGCCTGATTTCAGAGATGATTCAATATCCCCTGAGGGCCATGTTTCCTCAGCTGGGATCCTGCAACTGGAGCCATCTCTACACACCAGTCTCTCTCCAGGCGCTGACTGGTGTGGAAGTAGGCTCCAGCGCTTCCTTTCTTCCTGTCTGTGTGAGCTTGGGCAGGGTACGTCCCCACTCTGGGCAGAGAGCTGGCACATAGTTCAGGCTCAAGGGGTGGGGCCAGAGCTAGGGTTACCATTTCCTTGGACTCCAGGCCCAGGGCGCCCACCCTGTCCTGGGGTAGGCCCACTGGTCTCCAGCTCTCAACACAGCAACTCCCCTCTATTCTCATAGTGAGAGGTCCTTGGCATGACCTTGTCAAAGAGCCCAACTCAAAGTTCATGGGGGTAAAGGGGAAAGGAGGGAGAACAAGGAAGCCTCCATTTACCAATCCACAGGGCTGGTTGCTTTCAAGGCACCATCTCTGCTCATTTTGAGTTCAAGCTTACGCCCATTTTATACACGAGAACACAGGGTCAAAAGCAGAGGTGTACAGTGGAAATAAGCACACGCTTCCGTTTCTAACACATCTGGCTTTGAATCCTGCTTCTTTATGCCTGGTCACGGACAGATGACACAACAGCTCGGAACCTTGGTTTCCTTTTCTTTTTTAAAAAAAACAATGAGTATAATAATGCCTAACCCCACCACCACCACCAGGGTCACTGAGGGAATTAAATAAAATCATGTTTGTAGATCCCTTAGCACAGGTACTTAAAAAATGATAGCCATCACAACGAAATGCTACAATTGCTCCAGCAAGAATGATGAAGACAAATAAGATGAGTAAAGGAGGGAGAAGACATGATAAGAATTCATTTCAATAAAAATCCTCAAGTCATCCAAATAGTTAATTGGGAAGCTTGGATTTAAAACCAAATCTGACTCATATCTTCTCACTAAAATACAAAAAAAGCTGAGAGGAAAGGGTCGCAAGAGAACAGGGACAGAAGGAACTAATTGTCCCTTCCAGGGAGCTCTCTTCAACTCAAGAGACTTCACAGTGTGTGTTAGTTGTCTATCACTGCATAACAAATTACCCCCAAATTAATGGCTTAAACCAATAAAGGCTTATTTTCTCTCCCAATTTCTGAGCATCAGGAATTCTGGAGTCGCTTGACTGGGTGGTTCTGGATTGGGGTCCCTCGTGAAGTTACAACCAAGACGTCAGCTGGGGCCCGCCATCTCATATGAAGGCTTGACTGGGGCAGGCGGATCCACCCGCCCAGTGGCGTGGTCACATTGCGGGCCAGCTGGTGCAGGCTGCTAGCAGGAGATTCCCTTCCAGGAAGGCCCTTCTGGAGGGCTTCTGGAGTGTCCTCACAGCATAGCAGCTAGCCTCCCCCAGAGTGAGTGATCCAAGGGAACAAGGCAGCAGCTGCAGCATCTTTCATGACCTAGCCGCAGAGGTCACCCGCCACTGCTCCTGCAGCACTCTGCTGGCCACACAGACGAGCTCTGACACAGTGCGGGAGGACATTATGCTGGGCATGAAGGCCAGGAGGGACGATCATGGGGAGTAGGGACCGTCTTGGAGGCTGCCCACCTCACAACGGAGAGCTCTGCCCACCTGCAGCTCTAGGTTCAGCCCTGAGTCAGCAAACACTCCTTCACGCACCCATCTACTCAGCAAGCACTTCCCCGTGCCTGTCTGTCTTCAGCAAGCTCTTCCCTAGGGGCCTCCCTATGGCCTACCACTGCCTTTCAGACCTGAATCTGGCATGCTCACAGGAGCTGAAAGCCAGACATGCACACCAACACACAGGACAGCCTCATGAGCAAACATCTAGCTTTGTCCCAGACAGACCTGGTCCCATGCCTGACTTGTTATGTTGAAGTCATTTGATCTTGAGCACATTATTTTACCTCTCAAGTCCTCCATACCAAAATGGTATACCTGTACTGCCCAATTATTGCAACAAACATATTAAAGTGTTCAGCACATAACAAATTCTCAATAAATTATGAATAACACTATTACTATTACTACTCCAAATAAGTGGAGACTGTATTCACATACCTGATCAGCAACCCCATTTAGACTGCCTCTGTCCCCCAAGAGAAGGTTGGGCTCTGGAGCCTGAGGCTGGCCCCTAATTCCTGCCTGCCAATTCCTCCCACAGGCCTAGCTGATCCCCGCTGTGGCTCTGACAGCCAGAGGTTCCCTGGCTGCCAGCTCTAATCAGCAGCTCCAGCCGAGACCTCAAATTGATTTGCCATCATTTAGCTGGGAAGCAAGAGCTCTTCTTGACTCGCGGCCAAAATCCATTCTGTGAGAGCAAAGTAATCACTTCCTTGGCGGGTGTCCGGAGAGTGTGATAGAGATCTAGGACAAAAAGTCTCCATCTGACCACCCAGAACCTGGCCTCACTGCGGCTCACCTCTAGTCCAGTTCCCTCCCACTGTGTGTGGGGGCGTGTGTGCCCTCATGAGCTGACATGTGCCCCTTCCCTGTGCTTTGTGTGGCCTAAGGCAGTGAGTGGCTCTCAAACTCTGCTGCAAGTAAAATAACCTGGGGAACTTTATAAAACACTGATACCTGCCTCAAGACATTCAGAGTCAATTGCTTAGAGGTATATCCTGGGCATCAGGGTTCTTAGGAGCTCTCCAAGTGGTTCAAGTGGGCAGCAAAGTTAGGGAACTGTTGCTAGTCTAATGCTTCAGCGTCGGCCTCACCTGGAGGCATGCACCTCCACATTATTCATTTAGTCACTTGACAGTTGTTCACTGAGCACCTACACTATGCCAGGCACTGTTCTCGAAGCTGGAAATATCACAGAGAACAAAGTCGCTGCCCTTTTAGAGGTGACATTCTGGTCAGAGAAGACAGACAAGAAGCAAAAGAATAAGTAAAATATATAATATGTTAGATATGAATAAGTGCTTGAGAAGTCACACATGGCCAGAGTCACTGTGGATGACACCTGAGTCACACATATACCAGCTGACAGCACCTGCCCTGTCTACTGTTGACCAGTTTCTGATCCTCACCCCAGACCCAGGCTGAGTCATCAGCTCAGCCATATGGTGACACCAACTCACACAATAACCCACCTGGCCACACGCTAAGTGCTGACCCCAAGCTTGGAGTCAGATTCAACCCCAGTGGCAGACAAGCCCTAAGCCTCATTGATAGTCCCTGGCCATTTGCACAAGCCCCAAATTCTCCCACGAGACCAGTACTTCGAGTGGAAAAGGAAGCCTGTCTAGTCAAGCTACAGACCCCAAACTTAGCTCTCCTCCCACAACTTGCAGAAAATACTCGTAAAAATCTAAGGATTTTTACTACTAGTATCTAGAGGCACAAGGAAGCAGATGGACGGAACAGATGGGAGAAGCCCCCGAGTGGTAAGGTTGTTGATGCTGGAAGGTCCCATAGAGAGCCTCCCACCTCACCCCCTCATTTTTACAGCCAGGCCCAGAGAACTTAATAAGTCACTTGCTCAAGATCCCACAGCAAGTCAACAGCAGAACCAGAATCGGAACCAGGTCTCCTCCCAACCCTGGGCTCCCTCTGCTATCCTGTCCTGCCTCCCTAAAATAGTACAAGGGAGCGTCACCATCTGGTAAAACAGCCCCCTGCATTTCCTTTGGGAACACACTCTTCCCTGTTCTCTCCCCATGATTTAGGCTCAATCCAACCCACCCAGCACCAAGCATTCCCCTGGGCCTGTGATCACTTGGGGGCTAGACGCGGGACCCAGGTGAGGCAAGGTGGGGCACTGACCCTTGCTGAGACCCAGCAACTGCTCTAGTGCACTTAAACCCGGAGACCATGGGACGGAGTCGGCTGCTGACATGCTGCCATCTGATGTGAGTTGGGTCAAGCCAACCCAGACAGAGAGGAGATTTGAGAGTGAAGAGAAATAAAAATGGAGTTGTGGGGACATTCTATGACCTTTGACCAAGCCACACCTGGAGGAATTCCAACCCAACCTGTGGTGTTCTAGTTGCATGAGTCAATAAATTCTCCTTGCGCTGAAAGGACTTTGGGTTGGGTTTCTGTCACTTGCAGGCCTGACCATTACAGATGGAATCCCTTTCTGGCTCGCCCCAAAACTCCCCCACCTGTATCAAATCATCCTGCTCTCTGCAACTCCCCACCCCTAGCCACATCCATTTGCCCTCAGTCTCCCCCACTCTTAGAACAGAGCACAGTCCCTCTCTGCCTGCAAGGTATTGATCGCTACTTTCTTTCACAGTGTGATTGGGGTGCACCTTTCAGGGACCCTGGGGACCGGCTCCCTGCCTGCACCCAAGGATACCCCTGCACCATGGTGACAGGTTTAGGCCCTGAAGAATCCCCAATCTCAGCATTACCCTCCTATAATAAGAAGGGGCTCCCTGGTCCAGACAGGGGCAGAGTCAACCCCATCCCACCCCCTACAACTCACTCAGTTATGTACTTCCCTCCCCCACCAGGCTTACCGTGGAAAGAGTATTTAATAACTGGCTGCCAAGTCCCCTGGGGACAGACTAATAAAGCTGCCTCCTCCAGGCCTAGGGCTCCCTGCCTACTCTCACCAGTCCTGGCCCTCTCCCAAACTGCCCACCCTCCCCATTAAAGCCATCAGGCCCAGGGAGCCTCCATCTGGGCCCCAAATTGCCAGGCTTGAGATTAAAAATGTGGCACCAGATTCTGGGAAAGGCCACAAGATAAGGAAACTGCCTGGGGCAGGAGACCTTGGAGCTAGAAAGTAGAGACCCTGCCTGTGCCTTGTATTTGAGCATCCTCAGATCTGCTGAGTGGTTGCCAGAGACAGGCAGCACAGCCCACCCACCATGGTTCAGGGGCCACTGGGCTGCAACTGGAGCCCCAGCTCGGAAGGAGCAGGGCTTGGACCTCAGAGACATCACTCCCTCCCAGGGTGTGACCTTGGGAGAAGCTGCCTAACTTTCTGGAGCCTTGAATGCTCGTCTGTAAAATGGGGACAATGATATCCCCTCAATGCAGGAAGAATGAAAGGAAGTCATACATGTATAGCACTTGACACAAAGCCTGGGGCACAGAATGTTTACAATCAATTATGTTCCAGAATGGTTCCAACTGCACTCCTTGGCAAGGTGAAGCATCCAATCAGGATGTGGAGTTGCCCTGGAAACATGGGCTTCTCTGTACAAAGGGTCAGCAGAGGCCATGGGGACAGGACGCCCCTCTGTGGCTTCCTCTAGGCTGGTTCTGTCCCTCTGGGGTGGGTTGAATTGGCAAAACCCTTTTCTTCCTCTTGCTTAATCATTGTGCATCCCTGGGGGCCTTGTCAGGCAGAGTCCATGGTTGGAACCCTGACTCACAGCAGTTCAGCTCCTTCCATCACACCTCCTTACTCCACACAGCAACCAGGGAGTGCAGGGAGGACATGGGAGGCTGCCCACCCCGACCACGGGCTAACCGTGACAGTGCCAGGACTGGCACAGCTCCTCCAGTCAGGCGCATTGGTAGCCCACATGTGCTGCTGCCCTGGACAGGATGCCCTTCCCTAAAGGCTGCACCAGGTCTTTCCTCACCACTCGGCTTCCCCTGGGTCACGAAGACCAGTGGACAGGTCTGTCTGCACAGACCAGGCTGTGGCTTCCTCTGGGGTCCTAAGGAACACCTGCTGAGTTTGCCTGCTAGCTAGCCATCTCCCCTTCTAATGGGTACAGGACCTCAATACTACTTTGGGGAGCCACCCCTTCTCCACTCTCAGCCCCTGTAATTTTGGATCCCTTGGCTCAGTGTGAGCATGTGACCCAGGTCTGATCTGTGATAGGATCACCTCCTCTTAGCCACTTGATTGGCTCAGGGATGGTCATGTGACCCTAATGTAACCAGTGAGAGGACCAAATTCCCCTAGCTACAGTGACTGGCTCGGCAAGAACCTTGTGACCCAAGTCTAACCAGTGAGAACCGTGCCTGGGACTTCAGCTGGAACCACCAGGAAAGACATCCCCTCTCCTCTACAGTGGCTGAGCTGGAGGCCCTCAAGTGAGGGCCTGGAGCTGCCAGTAGCCATCTTGCCACCTTCTGGGAAAAACCTGCCCAGGAGGGGAGCTCACACAGAGGAAAACAGAGCTGAGCAATGGTGAGCGACACTGGTTTGAGCCCTTGAGCACCAGGTGATCTCCCCTCCTTCAGAGGATAAGGCTGCCCTGCATTTCACAGCAACCAAACTTATAAACCCTAAGCATCATGAATGAGTCTCGGGAGTGACAGCACTCACATTTTTGAAGGGAGCACTGACCACCGGGCTCAGAGTCAGACAGAACTGGGTGAGGGCCACAGCTCTGTGCTCCTGCATGCTTGACCTTGGGCAGCCACATCTTCTGTATGAGATTCAGTGTCATCCCCTGGAGGTAATAACTGAAGACAAGCCAGGGGTCTATGTCCTGTGTTAGAATGTACTACCCTCACTCCTGTGAATTCCTACTTAGCCTCTAAAAGTTCACTCAATGTCACCTCCAAGCAGACTTATTCCCTTCACAATGCCCCCATGGGAGGTGATACAGATTGAGTGCCAGGCATTGTGCTGTTCCACTTAACCTGTACAATAACCCTAAAAGGTGGGAACTAAAATGTCCCTGTTTTACAAATGAGACATCAGAAACTCAGTGTTTAATTAACTTACCTACAATCACACCCTCTACTATGGTCTTGTAATTGTTCATTTTGATCATTTTTCTCTCCCCCTAAAACACACACACACAGCTCTGAACTCCTGGACCTTGTTCATCCCTGCATCCCTATAAACTCCTTAATAAAGGCCTTTATGGCCAGACCGAAGCATCCACACACATGCTGTGACCACGAAGGGAAATTCACAAATACTTTCACCTACTCATCACAACCCCCCTTGCCTGTCCCCACCTTTAGGCCCTATCATTTTCCGAGTGTCCCCAGGATAATCCAGGAAGGCTGACCTCAAATGCCCCCATGGACCCACTGGACATGCAAAGAAGAAAGCTAGTGAAAGGGAGACCAGTGAATGGAGAACCCTGGCCCCTCTGGAGGACCAGTATCTCTCCACTGATTTGGAAATATCTGCTACACACACTGTTAAGTCATCAAAGCAAAGGCACAGTCTATTATAAATGAAAGAGAGTTGAAGACATATCTATTCATATTTTTTTTTGTCTCTGCATAAAAAAACAATCAGATATAAGAGTTTATTTATGGTGAGGGGTTGAGAACAGAGCAGATGGCGACAGGTGTGGGAGTTTCATTCTGTGCTGTTTTATATTGTTTTGACTTTCGAATCCTAAAAATGTATTATCTATTTAAAATAAACAAACAAACAAAAAATCTTCAATAACAAGAGGAAAACCCAACTCATCTCCAGCTGACTGCTGCCATGCAAAGCTGCAGGCCTGGGTGGCTGGAGCTTGCAGTTGTTCAGAGGAAACCAGAATGCAGGAGCTTAGGTGTGAAACAGCCCAATTTTGAAATGTTGGTAATTACAGTGTTTCATCAATACTCAGCGGTACATATTTTCACAGATAACATCACTGAAGTTGGGGTTTATCTCACAATTGCATGTCAGAGTCTGTGAACATAAAAGGGAGATCCACACAAAGTGCCAAGTGCCATGGCAGATGGTGGAAGAAGGGCCTAAAAGGCCAGAGGAGTGGGCATGCTAGAGGACATGGATCATGTAAGGCTGGACACCCCCTCCACAGGCCAATGGTGGACACAGGACCCAGAGGACACACCACTCAGCAAGGCTGTCTGGAGCATGCTGGTGAGTGCAGTTCCATGATGGCTCTTCTGATAGGCCAGGCCTGGTGCTAGGAGATGCCATTACAGAACTGGGCTCACTCATAACAACAGGATGACAGAGTTCTGCAAAACTGGAAGCCATGAGGAAGAAGGAAGATGGGACTTTGTGACGAGTGGTAAGAGGGAGGGGCAGCCAGGAGCCTGACCCACACAGAGAGTTGTGAAGTTGCTTTAATAGAACATAGCATCCCTAACACCAACAGAGATGAGCAGCCAAGCAGGGTACCCATCCACCTGCACAATCAAAAGATGGAGGATATGGGCAGTTGGGAGGCAGTCACCCCAACAAGATGTAACAATCCCTTCCCCAGTTTCACACCTGAACAGGTTTTTAACACCTGTAGCCCAATGGTTGAAGGAAAGACCCTGTTCCTAAGAAGAAGGACCCATCAATAATACATAGCAGTAATTACCCTAGTCATCCCCAAAGTGACTCAAGTCATTCAATACTGAGGAAAGGGGAGTACCCCAGTATTTCTAGGACAGTTGTGAAGTTCACATTGATACCTGGAAACCCAAAGCATGACCATGGCCCAAGCGAAGGGGCCAGGTGACAAATGGAATTCTAGCCCAGGCCCAGCTCACAGTGGATCCCAGTGCGCTCCAGATGTATAACTGAACAGACATACTTAGTAATTGGTACACACACACACACACACACACACACGCGCACACACACACACACACACACCCTTGTCCTGGGAGGTAAGACTGTCATGGCGGGGAGGCTGGGTTGAGGCCCTTCTGGCTAAGCTCAACCCGTTTAAAAAAAAAAAAAAAAAGTGCAGCTCATGTACATTTAATTTTACATAAACACTGGTCTTGGGTTATTTGTAAACAGGACTTGCTTCTAATCCTAATGTAACAGAAATGTATATGATCAGTATTTAATCATTTAATTTTCATGTGCTAAATTTCAAAGCATGAAACAACACAAAGCAGAACATCATATTCTGTACAAAAATACTGCATTTCTCTCCGATCTTCTCACCATCCTTGCCGTTGTGCAAGCAGGAAACTTTATAGCAACCAATTGGATTCTGTTTCCTGATGTTGGTGGTATGCTCTTGGGGAAATGTCTTTCAGACAGGTGAACAGGTGTGACATCCAGAGCCCAGATGACCCTGAAGACACTGCTGCCCTGCCTTGTGATGCTTTTCCAGCATTCTTTCAGTCATCAGTCTGAAGTTTTCATGGCTGATTGTGTGCTCATGACTGTCCTTCTTAAACAGGAGGTAGGAGTTCAGCCCTGTAACATTTAGAAGGTGGTGAAAGAATTTCTTTTGCCAAACCTTGTGCCTTTTATGCTCAGTTAGATAAGAAGTGAGCATCTGATCAGCTGAGTCCACTGCCCCCATATTCTTGTTATAATTCACAATGACATGTAGCTTCTTAATTTTTCCATTTCTGTTGTCTATTTCAATCACAGTATCATTGTGAAATGTTGACAACATTGTCACCTTCTTCTTGTCATACCGTTTCAGTGCCATTAGTTCACCATAGAATCTGGGTGCAGTCGTCTCCCATAATCTGTGAGTTATCTTGGGGTAAACAATGCAGCCACAAGGGCCACCATTGAGTATCTGGGGCAAATGGAAAATGGGTTAAAGATCTAATGGATGCAGGGTGGTAATTCTTATCACAGTGCCATTTAACTCACCAGTCACACCCATGGAAACAAGATGGACCCTAAAAAAGGACTGTAGACAACCAGAACTGCAACAAGTAGCTGCCCTAATTGCAGCGGCCTTGCCAAGTGTGGTACTGTGGCCACAGCAGGTTAATGTGAAGTCAGGTATGAGTTATAAAGCCATTAATTAATTTGACAAGTGGATTCTCTTCTATCCCAATCAAGAAAGAGAATCAGAAACAGTATACACTCATAAGGAACAGATGACAATATACATTCGGCATTTTCACAATTGTCCACAGGGATTGGGACCATCTGGACATGTGGCAAAACATCACAGTGGTCCGTTACGCAAATGACATCATGCTGATCAGACAGATGAGCAAGAGGCACCTAGCATGCTGAAGGCCAGAGGATGAGAGAGAAAACTAACAAAGATCCAGGGCCCACCCCTTCAGTAAAATTTCTAGGAATCTAGTGGTCTAGTGAACACTAAGACATACCCCCAAATTATTTCATCTTTCACCTCCCACCATAAAGAAGAAAGCATAGCATCTGAATATGAGGAAGCCACATATTCAGACCTGGGGCTCCAAGGCCCAGAGCAAGGAAGGACTCTGCAGAAGGATCAGCCCTATTGCTAGGGCCACACAATGCATGAGTGACAGGAAAGGATGCCATGAGAAGTATGACAAGCTCCAGTGTGAGAATAACAATGGAGACCCTGAGAGGATTTTGAAGTAAGTGCGTATACTCTGCAGCAAAGAATTACACACTTTTTGAAAATGGGTTGTAAAGTGCTACTGGCCCTGGTAGATACACAGGGTTCAATCATGAGGCACTGAGTGGTCATGTATACCCATGACTGCCTGTCATGAGTGGGGTCTGTCAGACCCACCAGGTCATAGAGTGGGTACGTCCTGGCCTGAACGTATGACTTGATGACATCATGAGCTGCACAAGCAGGTAAAAATACTCCATATCATCCACACTGTTGTGCCAGCACCCTCAGCTCATACAAACGGCCACACTGGGGACTCTGTGCCACCCTGTGAAGAGATTGACAGAGCCTGAGAATGGTTTGGGACAGTATGTGGTTGATGACTACAATGGCCCTTGCCACCCTGGAAAGACTGGAATAGAGATGTTCCAGACATGAATTTGCTTCTCTGCCCAGGCTCTCTCCCCAAGGGCTTATGAAGTGTCTGATCTGCTGGCACGTGTTTCCACAAAATATGACATCAGACCAGACCACATGGGATGCTCTGGTAACATCACAAACCCCACCACCCAAAAGCTGCTGGTCAGATAGAGCCATGTAATGGCCAGCTAAGACTATCCTCCAAGATTCAGAATCACTTTAAGTCAAATAACTTATATGGCACTATGTCCCAGTGGAATGCATGGATCTAGGAACCAAGAGGTGGAAGTTGAAGAAAATTTGTGCTTTCCTTCCTTCAACTCTGGGTTCATGGGTTTAAAGGTCCTTGTGTCCAAGGGTCACAGCAAGTCTCTTAAACTATAAGCTATAGCTGCCTCCTTAGTACTTTAGGCTCCTTGTGTTAGGGAACCAATGGGCAAGAAGAGAAGTCACCACCCTGGCTAGGGCCATTGACCTTGGTCATCAGAGGGAAGTCACACTTGGGGACAAGGAAGAATATGGTGACACCTAGATGATCCCCTTGGGTACCTCTTGGTACTCAGTTGTCCAGTTTTGATGGAAGATTGACAAGTGCACACTCTTCCTGAAAAGGGGATGGTGACCAGGGTCCCAGTCCTCTCAGGATATGAGGAGACCAGCAGAGGTGTCTCCTGAGAACAAGGTGCATTTATGGTGGGTAGTGGAGGAGGAAGTCCAAGAGTGTTGGTTGCATCTG
The DNA here is from genome assembly GCA_004027555.1 of Craseonycteris thonglongyai. Taxonomy (NCBI): domain Eukaryota; kingdom Metazoa; phylum Chordata; class Mammalia; order Chiroptera; family Craseonycteridae; genus Craseonycteris; species Craseonycteris thonglongyai. The sequence continues at coordinate 86,111 of PVKE010002180.1, forward strand.
AGTCCTTTTCAAGTTCCCTCTGAGAGGAATCTCTCCCAGAGGTGGCCCAAGGGGTAGATTGTGGTGGCTCTGTGAGGAATACAGAACTCAAGGCCCCAGCTCCTGGGCATGCTGCCAACAAACAGTTGTCAGCCCTCATACTCCAGGGGTGGCCAGTGACCAACCAACATGGGGTTCAAAGGCCCAGCCCTACTACCTCAACTCAGGACAGCCCTGAAGAGCCACGCTGTCCTCAGAACTCCCCGCAAGGCCACCAGAGCTTCTACTGAGACAACATCATAGGATGACTTCCCCATTTGTTCAAGATCATGTATGTCCCCTTTCTTCAAAGATATTGATCTTGGGGAAGCCAGATGGCTTAGTGGGTTAAGCGCTCACTTTGCAGCACCGGGGACCAGGGATCGAATCCCGGCCCCGGCCTGTGCGGAACCATATGCTGAACTGGGAGCTCCCCCAGTTCAGTTCTCTCTCTGTCTCTGTCTCTGTATCTCTCTCTCTCTCTCTCTGTGTCAAAAAAACAATAAAAATAAATAAATAAATATTTTTAAAAAAAGATATTGATCTCAAGAGCATGCCCTAATAAATGAGT